>JASAMX010011245.1:0-28109 GCA_030248175.1 Microlaimidae sp. YZB2_3 | reverse complement strand
TTTCTATACAAATAAACCGATAAGGACGGGTGCCTCAATTGGAAAGCTTTTATCTTTTAAGTTTATCTGCCTCCCACCCTCATCGGGGAACTTTTTTTCCTGTTCTTACCTCCGACCTGCTTCTAAACCTAAACTTATTACCTGCCTCAACCCCTACTTCCTACCGCAGTACCTTCGTCCTATCTCAGTCTTCCGGAGACAGGTTCAAGAACTGTCCTTACTGGGATTAAAAGATTTAAGCTAGATTATGTTTAGAAATAAATGAAATGTTCTTTTTAGACAAGCACTGCAATAACTCAAAATTAAATGTGCCATAAACATAGTAAAAAAAGTTCTAGGCTTTAGTTATGGTTTGTGCAAAATGAGCCCTGTGTTTGACGACGAAAACCTTTTGTAAACAAATAGTTTAAATTAATGAGATATTTGAAATATTTGAGATATTTAGAGATACAAAATCTCACGGAATTTTTAAAATATTACACTATCATCTATGATGGTTAAATTATATTTGGCTAATCTCGTAAAATTGTATGTGGTTTTGTCCTTTTTAAGAATGAACGAGAATTTTTCTTTTTTTTTACAAAAAATACAAAAATCAGTCAACTTAACATTTCAATTCCAAATTAATTTGATGATCAAATATAAAAAAACTGCATTTCGTCTTGAAGCTGTTTTCGTTCAAACTTTTGACTTGTTTGTCTTAAATTGTCGATTCAATACTGAAAGTCATTGAAGTCAGACAGCTTTGAACCTATGACCCTACAAAACGTCAATTATTTTTTGATTGGTGTCATCGGAGAATTAGATGAGAGTTTAGTGAAGTAAGGTAAAGAAAAGAAAGTAAAAAATACAATTTTTTAAAAATTGATGAATAATCTGAAATTTTTAAAACCAAACAAATATGAGTTCAACTTGAACTCGACACTTGTATGTTATTTAATTTTACTTTCAGTGCGCCAAAGAAGATTCATATGCAAATCAATAAACCTTGGTAATGGTTCTAAAAAAACATCAGTGTTTATGAGATTTAGCTTACGATGTTTTATTTTTGGATTTTTGTAATATCTGTTTTTTAGAAAATTATTAGTATCTTTTTGATGCATAAAAAAAGCGATATAAAAAAACAGATAAAAAGTTATACAGCAAGAAGAAATTGTAAGTGAAACTGTGTTGGCCTCAATAAAAAACTTTTTTTTTGCTTAGAATTAATTTCAATTCTTTTGTTTTTAGAAATCGCCTAATGACGCGAAATTCGACGAATATTCCACAGTGAGAACCCATTTGACTCCCGTAGCGGACAAAATCTCCTGCAGACACATAAGACTGAAGTTTCAATCAGTAATAGTTCCTCGGTCAGAAACGCAGACAACATTGAAATTTTTCCGCTTAAAGCAAAATTTTATGGTTTTCCAGTTTAAGTAAACGAAATCTGAAGATTTTTACTTAATTTACTCTGAACTTTATAAAACTTTAAGTAATCTTATAATAGTGTATGGAGTGTTTTAATGATCAGCTTTGTTGTAATAAGGTGCTCTGTTTCACAGGGATTCTTAGCTTTGTGTTGCTCAAACTACAATAAATTCATAGACTAATAAGCAATTGACTGAAGTTGAAATAAAGTTAGTTTCGGCTGAAATAGGCGTACCGCTCTCCGCCAGGAAAGAAAAAATAAGCGAGCGAGAAAATAAAAAAGTTTTTCAGCGGTTAGTAAATCGAATTATTATTTAGTTGCGTCTTATGTGTTCCCACGTGATATTTTTTTAAAAAGAGTGATTACGCTATCCACTCATCATATTTCACTTGATAGAATTTATCTTTAGTAATCATAACATTATTGTAATTTTATTATTTAAATACTTTAATAGTTTGCATAATTGTGTAATTTTTGTGAAAACTTTTCTGGAAAATCTCGAACAGAGTTTTCAAAGCCACAAACAGTGAACTTGGAGCCATCAGAAATTTTTTGGTAGCTTCGAGCCTCGAGCAATGGGAACTTGGAGCCTTTAAGAAAAAAATTGGTTTGGGCTTAAATTATAAGGCTTCTTTTAGGCTTAGGTAAAAGCTTTAGACCTATTTTTATTTTCGGCTCCAAGTTTCCACTTACGGCTCCAAGTACGCCACCATATGAGTTAGCAGAATAAATAATTTGCGGTCAGAACGATTTTAAAAACAATAAATTATGCAAACTATTAAAGTATTTAAATAATAAAATTACAATAATGTTATGATTACTAAAGATAAATTCTATCAGAGTGAAAATAGATGAGTGATAGCGTAATCACTCGTTTTTTAAAAAAATATCACGTGCAAAGAAACACATGACGCAACTAAATAATAATTGGTTACTTAACCGCTGAAAACTTTTTTTTTATTTTTCTCGCTCGCGGGTTTATTGTTTATTTCTTCCTGGCGGAGAGCGGTTACGCCCTTAATTTCAGCCTGAAAGACTTGAGCTTTAGATTTCAACTTCAGTCAATTGCGTCAAATTAGTCTATGAAGTTTATTGTAGTTTGAGCAACACAAAGCTAAATATGCAAAACGTAATGAATCCTTTTGTGAAACAGAGCACCTTATTACAACAAAGCTAAATCCTGAGTTTAAAACACTCCATACACTATTATAATAAATTCTGCTAAAAAGACTTATAAAGTTCAGAGTTGAAATTAAGATAAAAAAATCTTTTTTTTTTAATTTCGTTTACTTAAACTGGAAAACCATAAATTTTTGCTTTAACCGGAAAAATTTCAAATGTTGTATGCATTATTTCTGACCGAAATCGGGATTTGTGTAGCTGAAATTTTGGAAAGCTTCCGGATCTATGGTGTCTAGGAGAGATTTGTCCGCTACGGGAGTCAAATGGGGTTTCTCACTGGTGAAATCCTCGTCGAAATTGCTCGCGTCATTAGGCGATTTCTAAAAACAAAAAAGAATTGAAATTAAATTCTAAGCAAAAAAAGTTTTTTATTTGTGGCCAACACAGGTTTTCACTTTACAATTTCTTCTTGCTTGGTATAACTTTTCATCTGTTTTTTTATATCGCTTTTACTGCATAAAAACTATAAATAATTTTGGAGACGGGGATATGGTTAAGAAATCCAAAAATTATTGAGACGGTTAGAGTTTAGAGGCGGAAATGTGGCATAAAAATTCCCTGGAAATGGAAAACACTGATGTTTTTTTAGAACCATTACCAAGGTTTTATTGATTTGCATATGAATCTTCTTTGGCGCACTGAAAGTAAATTTAAATAACATACAAGTGTCGAGTTCAAGTTGAACTCATATTTGTTTGGTTTTAAAAATTTCAAATTATGCATAATTTTAAAAAATTGTATTTTTTTACTTTCTTTTCTTTACCTTTACTTCACTAATCGAACTCTCATCTAATATTCCAATGACACCAATCAAAAATAATTGACGTTTTGTCAGGTCATAGGTAATTTAAAGCTGTCTGACTTCGATGACTTTCAGTATTGAATCGACAATTTAAGAAACAAACAAGTCAAAAGTTTGAACAAAAACAGCTTCAAGACGAAATGCAGTTTTTTTATATTTGATCATCAAATTAATTTGGAATTGAAATGTTAAGTTGACTGATTTTTGTATTTTTTGTAAAAAAAAAGAAAAAAATTCTGCGTTCCAATTTGTTTTTTTATAAAAAGGACAAAACCACATACAATTTTACGAGATTAGCCAAATATAATTTAACCATAGTAGATGATCATGCTACATATATCAAATTTTAAAAATTCCCATAAAAAATTTTGTATCTCTAGAGAAATATCTCAAATATTTCAAAATATCTCGTAGTTAATTTAAACTATTTGTTTACAAAAGGTTTTCGTCGTAGGACTTCTCCAGGACGCCGGGGCTCATTTTGCACAAACCATAACTAAAGCCTAGAACTTTTTTTACTATTTATGTTTATGGCAGCGCTAATTTTGAGTTATTGCAGTGCTTGTCTAAAAGAACATTCATTTACAACTTTCTAAACATAATCTAGCTTAAATCTTTTAATCCCAGTAAGGACGGCTCTTGAACCTGTCTCCGGAAGACTGGAGGCAGGTAGGACGAAGGTACAACTGCCTCAAAAGCAGGTAGGAAGTAGGGTTGAGGCAGGTATAAATTTAGCATGGAGGCAGTTAGGAAGCAGGTCGGAGGCGGTAAGAGACAGGAAAATTTCCGATGGAGGCAGGTAGGAGGCAGATAAAATTTTGATAAAAAGCTTAAAAGATAAAAAGCTTTTCCAATTGAGGCACCCCGTCCTTATCGGGTTATTGTATAGAAAACAATACAACAATTCCAAAACCCTTCAACATACCATAAGTCTGAAAGTGCGTTCGCAATGACTTCCGTCAAACTTTTTGGCAGTAAAAATGCCCAGATGACTGTGAACGCAATCGACGAGTCGTTCGCGCCCGCATTATTTATTGTTTTAAAATGGGAGCATTCATTTGTTTTCTGAAATTCTCCGATATTTCCATATCGTCGTTACTATGTACGACACAAAAAGTCACTATGAATATAAAATCAAAATGACTCTGGATCATAACGTGTATAATATTTGTGCCTTTGGAGATAAAAAAAGTCGCAGTTTGTTTTTTATGACGATTCTGACTCAAATTTGTCATGGAAAGGACGATATCCTGGTTACTCTGACACAATGAGTCAGAAGCGTCATAAAATACTCATAACTGTGACTCGTTTTATATCTTAATCCACAAATAATCTACACAAAATGAGTCAAAGTCACGTTGATTTTATAATAAGTGTGACTCTTTGTGTCAGAGCAGTTTGTTTTTTATGACGATTCTGAGTCAAATTTGTCATGGTAAGGACGATATCTCGTTACTCTAGCACAATGAATCAAAAGCGTCATAAAATGCTCATAACTGTGACTCGTTTTATATCTTAAGCCAAAATAAACTACACAAAATGGGTCAAAGTCACGTTGATTTTATAATAAGTGTGACTCTTTGTGTCAGAGCAGTTTGTTTTTTATGACGATTCTGACTCAAATTTGTCATGGAAAGGACGATATCCTGGTTACTCTGACACAATGAGTCAGAAGCGTCATAAAATACCCATAACTGTGACTTTGTTTTATATTTTAAACCACAAATAATCTACACAAAATGCGTCAAAGTCACGTTGATTTTATAATAAATGTGACTTTTGTGTCAGAGTAAAGGACGATATGGCAGAGCTAACCGAGACTTACCACGTTGGGCCGGAAGGGCGGCGGCAATTGTCTAGTCTCCGCTTTTTTCCAGTCAATGGTTTTGAAGAAGACGTGGTCGCGAATCGGACCGTCGGGACAATCAGGCATTCCTAATCTGGTCGTGGGATTGCGGTCGAATAACTAAAAGTATGTATGGGTTCTAATTTGTCCAACGAAATAGTGTTTTTTTAAGGTTTTTTATGCTTTTTGTTTTTAAAGACTAGCCTTGAAAAATGATCTAAGAATAGAGCAGGAAAAAGGGGCGATTTTCCCCCGGGCGTATGTTTAGACAGAAAAGATGTGGACTGGGCTGAGATGGACATTATGTGGACTATAGGAAATTTGCATTTGGTTTGGGCAGCTGCTCACTAAATAAAAATTTCTACCATATTATAATGATTTGTTTATACATTGATCTAATCACACAGCACTGTTGCATTTTTTTTAGTTTGATGAAATGTCAATTGAAAAAATCATACTCACAGCAATCTTTGACAAGCGCGCAATCGCCACTTTTTCAATTAGAAGATTATATTTGTATGTGTAAGAAACAACTATAAATTTGTTAAATTGGTTAAATCGCCACGTGAACGATGAAAGAATATTGATTTTAAGATAATGAGTGTTAGAAATATAATAATAAATAGAAGAAGATGAACATAAATTACCACTAATTTTGCCGACGTTCTCTAATTATAGTGTGCACAGTGCTGTGGGGCTAAACCGCCGCGTGGCGTTCCCGCGCCACCGACACTTATTATTATTTTTTTAATAAAACTTTGAATTAATTTTGTCATTAGTAATGCAAAAATTAAAAAAAAAATACTCTGTTGTTTTCGCCGTTTTCTGCGCGGTTGAAGCAGATGGCGCTGGGAACTGGTTCTGTTTCTGCCACCAATTAAAACCGGTCTGCTTTTTTTGTGCGGTTTCTATGAGGAGCTGTTCGTTATCTGCTCTGTACAATCCTTATTGTTGCCAAAAGGCTGTTATTGTGCGGTTGGGAGTTTTTATTTGTGTATTTTTTCAATTTATTATTTTGGTCAATAAATCGATAACAAGGACCTAAGTGAAAAAAGTGGCTCCTAAGAAAGTTGCGTAATTTTTTCTTCTTTCCAATGAGCCCATGTTTATTTTTGATTAATCAGTAACGAAGGAGGAATATCGATTTTAAAAATTGAGCGTTAGAATAATAATAATAAGAAGAAGAAGGAGATGAACATGAATCTCAAAATTTACCCACGTTCTCAAATTATGGTTGGCGCGGCGCCACAGGGCTAAATCGCCCCGTGGCACTCCTGCGCCACCCATGATCTTTTGAAATAAAAACTTTAGAATTTTACTAAATCGTTTGATTACAATAAGAAACATTCGCTGATACTATTGATATTTTATTTTTTATTTTATTAAAAAAATGTTATCTAATATTGATTTTAAACTAAATAAAACCAATTAAAGATGCATAAAAAAAATCGTGTGGTTTCGGTAAACCTATATAATTTTTAAATGTATGTTTTATAAAATATTTCTTTCGGGAGTTGCCTAGAATAAACCAGCTGGCCAAGACTTTTCAGTCGTACTGTTGTGAACGTTTTCAAAAAAAGAAGAAAAAAATAGCTGCCCTACGCGGGGTACAATGTCATTTTTCAAAATATCCAATCTTTTTAATTTTTTTTCGAACAAAAAAGTTTTCGGTTAAACTGATTTTTACTTAAAATTTTTGTTTGTTTACTTAAAATTTATTTATTTTTAATTTTAAATGTTTAGCTTAAATTTTGGGCTTCAGTTAACACCTACGAAGGGTTAATCAGTTCGGTTGGATATGCTGTTTTACAATCATGCTTTAAGCTCATCTTTTATGCTAAAACGTCAGCTAACACCTACAAAAGGTTATAAGTTCTGTTGGATACGCTGTTATAAAATCATGCTTTAAGCTCGTTTTATGCTAAAACGTTTGCCGTTCAAGTGGCGAAATTTTTAGAGAGGAAATTTTGTAAGAAAATATTTTTCGTAAAATATTTTTCGAAAAATTGTCCCAATGACATATTTTTCGACAAAAATATCCTGTCTAAATAAAAGTTGCAACCCTAACCCGAAATACATAAAGTAAATACTTATATTAAGTATTCAAAATATCACTTACCGCACTTAGCAATTTAGCAGATTCCTTGCTGATAGATTTCGGAAAATAAGGACGCTCTTTGCATATGGACTCGAACAATTCATCTTCAGTTTCTCCGTGGAAGGGTGATTGACCAATCAGCATTTCGTAAATTAGCACACCGAAAGACCTACATGATACGCATATACATATGTGCATAATATATTTTATCGCGGTATAATACCCCATAGTTAAGGTAAAATTAAAGATAAACTAGTAAACATAAACTATCACAGTTTTTAAAAACAATTAGAAGATATAAAATTATAAAAAAACAATGAGAAAATGCTTTAGAAAATCGAAATATTCAATATAAAACTATATAATTTTTAAATTGATTAAAACAAACGTATTTATTTGTTATATAAACAAAAACACTTTTAAGACAGCGTTATTCCTACATACGCTTACAACTTTTTCTATCATACATAATACAAGTGTGGTAAATTTTAAAAATTTAGAGTCGATGGAAAATTATCACTTACAGCAAACTCCTTGAAAAAAACAGGGGTCGCATTCTGACGCGCGGTTAAAAATTACCCCAGGGTAACTTTTTTTTACGTGCTTAAGGGTGCGAGTGAAAAATCAATTTTACTTAGGTAAAAGTCGGGTTAAATTTTTCTATTGTTTTAAGAATAAGAATTTATCCAACTCGAGAGGGATGTTTAAATATTTTCTCCTGTAGGATTAATTTAATAAAAAATAAAATACGCGCTTTGATTAAAATTTTTTATTTTGCGCGAGGTGGTTTTGGGGCGCGAGAAAAAAATTTTTAAAAAAATTCATTGCAATCATTTTCTGTCCCATATGCGGCAGGTTTATTTATTTATTATATATATATATATATATTTTATTTTCATTGAAATGGATTTATCGGGGTAAATATAAGAGGTTTTTCAGAATGCGACCCCAGGTCCCATGGGATCCCATTTAAATGGGAAATGGGACCTGTTTTTTTCAAGAAGTTTGTTCTAAGTGTCTCATTTTTCCTTTATTATATATTTTTGATTATAAGTTGAAAAATCCGCAGTGTGGATTTTGATCAGGTAGAAGTATTTACTATACGGCCTGTGGAATAACTTGCAGTTTGTTAAAAATAATCTACATGAGAGGTTTTCTACATAATCTTGTTTAAATATTCCAGAGTTTTCCTTGAATTCCAACGTGTGGATTATTCCAAAAGTATTATGTAGAAAAACTGTATGTAGATTATTTATTAATTTTTAGATTATTTCACATGTTGTAGTAACAAACTGTGGTTATTCCACAAGTCGTAGTAAATATTTTCCTGTTTAAATGTTTTTTATTTGCAAATGCATTGTTAAAAAGTAAAATAATGCAGACGTCGAAATTCAAGAAAATATTTGGAATATTAAAAAGCATTAAATAGGAAACCTCTCATATAGTTTATTCAACAAATTATAGATTATTCCACAGGTCTTAGTAAATACTTCTCTTTATACTTGATGGAAAATCCACATTGTGGATTTTTTTAACATATAATTGAAACAACTGGTTATCACACAGTCGGTCAGACATTCTCTTACTTCTATGCACTTTTGCTTACGGTTATTGAACCGAAAGTTGTATATTTAAAATATTTAAATTCAACAATAAAATATAAAAACTTTTACCAGAAATCAACAGATTGATTATAAAGGTTTCCTTTGATAATTTCAGGAGAAATATAATCCGGAGTTCCACAAAATGCTAAACATATTATATTATTCAAATATCTCTTTTCAACACTGACTGCTTATAATTTAGATAATCAATCAAAAACAGCTATGAAAAGGGTAAACTGTGTTAGTTCAAATTTAGGATCACACTGGGACCGTTTAAATTTACAGTTTTATGTTTGGGACATGCAGCAAAAATATATTTATTATTGTTGCATTGATTTTTTAAAAATAATCCGCATGACAATTAAAATAACCCGCAAAGGTTTCCGAACCCGTGTCAATTAAGTTTATTTAAATTATGATAAGTTTAAGTTGAAGTTTTGCGCAAAAAATAACCCATTCTTTTTTAATACAATGACTTCCTACTTATACTTAATTTTTACAAAAAAAACTTGGTCTGCTGAATTTTTAGTTAACACCTACAAAAGGTCTGAAATCTAATATCCCATTTTACATATTTTATAGACGTGATATTTAAAATAAACTTTTTTTTATTTTTAACCTTATAATTTCTTACTTGAAGCCATTCCATTTTCTCTGTTCATTTCAGTTTTGCACATTCCGAAATCAGCTAAATGAGTATGTCCTTCTGCGTCTAACAGGATATTGTCAAGTTTTAAATCTCTAAACTTTCATACATAAATTATTGGTTTTTTAATACAAGGTGTAGCAAAATCATTATAATTCCATCCACTGTATTATTTGTATACTTTCCTTCATCCCGTTATTCGTGTGTTTGCTACTTTTTGTACTTAAAATTTCAAAAATGTATTAAAATCAATGTAAAGAAAAATTCACCTTAAAATTAACTTAATAGAACACTGTCACAAATCAATTTTCTATATCGCCCGAAACGCCCTATTTCTTTAATATTAAACCGACCGAATTGAAATTGAAAAACGCTGTGGTCTTCGTGTGGAGAACTGCAAGGTATAGGTTTTGCATTTGTTTTGTTGTTTTGTTGTTGGGTTGTTTGTTTTGTTTTTGTGTTTTTAATTTTGTTTTTGTGTTTTTTTTTTTTTTTTTAAAAGAACAGTCCAGTCTTGTGACTGTTTTCCTTTCAATGTAGTGGAGTTGCTAAACTTGAATCCAGAACTACGGAATTTGTGAGCTAAAGGTAAACCCAACCCAACAGTTGTTCGTTGGATTAAAAAATGCCCCCATTAACCACTCAAATCACGAGAATCTTACATCACTTTATCAGCCAATTGGATTCAATTTAATATGGCATTTCGTCGAATCTAATAGGCTGATAAAGTGACGTCAGATTCTCGTGATTTGAGTGGTTACTTAATGAAGGGCACTTTTTAATCCAGCGAACAACTGTTGCAGCCACGTTGGGTTTACCTTTAGTTGAAATCTGTGAGCCGAAAGTTAACCCCCGGCCACTGTTTCCATAATTAAGTTCCAAATTCTCAAATTTTTAGGTACGGGGTCTTTAGAGCCGGAAGTAGGGAACTTGGAGCCGTCGCAAATTTTTTTGGCCTTTCTTTAGGCTTTGCTTAGGCTTAGGTATAGGTTTTAGTGATGTTTATTTTGGGCTCCAAGTTCCCTCGGCTCCATCGACCCTAAACCAATTTTTGCGGCGCTTAGGCTACAAGTTTCTTTTTTACGAGGAATCTATACCTTGTGGTGGGTGGTTTTATAAAACAAATCGAAGTATAATTTTTCCTGCCTACCTGTAGATAATGTCTTGTTCGTGAAGAAATTGGAGACCGCACAGGATTTCAACGGCGTAAAACCGGGCCCTGTGCTCGTCGAATTTTTTCACTTTTTGAATATGATGCATGAGATCACCCCCGTTTAAGTACTCCATCACAAAAAACAAATACTCCTATAACAGTAATCAATGCAAATTGCATTATAGGTCCTAAATTATAGCATTATAGAAATTATAATAGCGATAAATTAGCACTTATGTAGGGTAACTGACCTAATTTTTGACAACTTCAGTTTTGAAAATAATTTTTCGTTGCGCAGAAAAAATTTACAACAAAATATTCTCAAAAAGTTTAGAAAGTATTTTGCTTTGTTTTATATGGTATGGTAGCAGAACCGAAACCTCGCGCGACCAGTGTTATGTTTTTTTAATTTTTAAATCAGGAATTTTACATCACATATTATCATAATATTAACCTCATTATAATATAGTCCATCTAAGTGATATATTTCGAATGAGATTATGCAATGGTAATATAATCTTAAACAAATTTTATATTCAAAATCAAAATCAAAGGTTTTTTTTGTTATCGGAATAATTCAATAAACGTTTATATTTACCGTAGATTGAAAACTAGCGAAGAGTTTTGTAAGGAATGGGTTTTTGGCAGAAAGAATAAATACACGTCGCTCGATAAATGTGCACTCCGTATCGTCATCTTCGAGTATCACATCTTTTTTTAAACATTTCACAGCGAAAAATTGACCTTTACCACCTTTAAGCTCCGCCAACATTACCTGAAATTTATCATAAATAATGCAATGGTCGTGATACGAAATTGAAAGAATTGTTAAAAGTAATTACACCAAAAATAACAAATAAAATAAGTTTATTCCGCAAAAACTATGAAGAGCGTCGAAAATCATCCTTGTTAAGTATTAGACAAAAAATCAATTCGCATTCTTGTTTGGTTTATTGAAAGTTATATTAAATAAAAATTATCTTCATACAAATGAGCATTATTTAAGAGCAGTAAGATCCAAATATTTAAAAAAATGTTTTTTTTTTAACAATAATAAAAAAATAATGAAAGAAAATAACCTTTCCGAAGCTTCCTTTTCCAAGTACTTTAACAAAATTAAAATGATTGATTCCATATTTTTTAACTATTCCTCCATCCCAAGTTTGATCCATAGTTCTAAAAAGTTCGATACAAAAATTTTATTGAAGCATTAAATTATACTTTTATTATAAGAAAACCTAAAAAAAATTCCGTTTTCCTAAATTGAAAATTCAGAATAAATCTAAATTTAGGAAAGTATGTTTAGAAACTGTTTTTAACAATCATAATCTAGCATACCAAAACTGTCACCAGTGCCAAAATACTGTAATACTTATTTAAAAGTGTGTTACGTATTGATCACTCCAACTAAAATTTTTCTAAAAAAAGTTTATTTTGGTGCGATAACACCAGCTTCTCACGATATCTGATTTTAAATAATTCTAAGTTTTAGTTTTTAGATGTTTATTCTTTTTAAAAAAAATAAGCATATTTTTGAAAAAAAGTCACAGAATGTTTTGCGTTTTTGAACCATTTTTTAAAAAACCAAAACCATGAATGTCGGTAAAGCAGGCTTAAAAAGTGTAGTGACATTCGCAGAAGAAAAATTATTGGCATTTCCTGTAAAAAATTGATTAAGTGCCGCCCGTTTCAGACACTTTTTGCAGAAATTTTCATACAGTTTGTTAATTTTTTCTAATATTTACTGTTCCAACAATTAAAGCAGGGTTTCCAGATTTTTTTAAAAAAAACCCCAAAACAGCCAAAAAAAAACCCCAAAAAACCCTAAAATTTAAAAAAAACCCCAAAAAAAACCCCATACCAAAAACATAAAAAATTGGCCTAAAACCTTGCAAAAAATCAACTTTTCCAGATATTTTTTTCAAAAAAAACCCTAAAAAAACCCCATTCAAAAACAAATTTTGAAATTGTATTTTAAACTCTAAAAACAACCATTTTGTTTAATTAACTTTTACAAAAAAACCCCAAAAAAATCCTATACAAATTTATTAACAATAGATAGAAAAACACATAAATTACATGAAATATTTAGTTAATTAAAAACAAGATATTATAATCTGATTAAATTAATTAAAGCAGATTTTTTCAAAAAGAACAACTTTAAACTCAAAATTTTGCACCCCCGGGTCAACCCTCCCTATAAAGCTAGGGGGACCCCCTCCCAGAATTCAAAATTGGATTTACCCCAGGTAACCACCCCCCTAGCTTCCCTTAGGCTACAAAACATCATTTATTTCCTTTATTAGTAGTTTAATCCGTTTTTAATGCCCGAAAATGGAACACATATTTAAAGTTGACCTAGAGAAACATGTTTTTCACCACTTTTTATCAAGTGAGTTTTTAAACCGATTTTTGATGGGACTTGCACCGTATGATGGGACTTGCACCGTCAAATATAGTTTAAAAAAGTATGCTATATGTTGTATTTAACGTTAATTATATTGAATTATATTAAGAATATTATAAGTATTTTAAAAATTAAAAACAATAAATGTTTGTTATAAAAAAATATTTTAACTGCGCAGTTAGCTAGGGCCGGAATTCACACAGAGGGATAATCCTCGGGCTAGCTCGGTGTTACAGATTACAGTAGGTTTCCGTATACCTGGGGCTAAGTGTGTTAAAATTTCATTAAACGATAAGAAAAGATATAAAAAGCCAAATTTGATAGAATTATTTATATAAAAAACGATAAACTTTTAAATCTCAATCAAATAATTGCAAATTTGTGTAAAAAGTCGCAGGGCAGAACAAAATATTGTAAATATATGTTAAACAAGAAATTTTTCAAACAAAAAAAATAAAATTAGCTGGGAAACCTACTGTAATTTGTCCGGATTAATTAACACCGTGCTAGCACCCAAAAATACCGTAGTTTACACGTTGTATACACCGAATACCCCGCTTTGTGAATTCTGGCCTAGGTTTGTCTAAATTATTTTCCAACAGTCCAAATTAACCAGCAGAAGTAATATTTATTAATCCACTAGCATTTTAGAGAAAATTTTTGTGGATTTAAGGCTGTTTTTAACCAAATATGACATAATTTAGATATTCAAAAAATTTCGTTTAAACTAAAAAAAACCCTAAAAAAACCCCAAATCCAGAAAAAAAACCCCAAAAAACCCTATGGGGTTTTTAAAAAAAAAAACTCAATCGCTTGAGAAAAAACCCTAAAGTTATGGAGAAAAACCCCAACCTGGAAACACTGAATTAAAGCATAGTTAGACAGTTATTTGCAAACGCATAAATGCGCGCAGTATGTTTTATTTTTGTTAACGCACATTGTTTGTATTGGATTTAACTGATTAAAATGCGTGTAAATGAAAATTCAAAACTTACTCTTCGTCGGAATCTTCTTTGTCCTGCGACAAAGACACAGAAGAGACTCTGCTGACTAGCTGAGCTTTGAACTGTTTTAGCAAGTTGAACCTAAATACGAAATTCTTTTGCAATTCGAAATTCTTTAAATACAGTATATCATATCATAAATACTTTATAAGTAAAAAAACCATTTGAAAAACTTTGATGAACTTAAAACGCCTAAAAACTTTAAGAATTTGAATTCGTTTTGATTCGATTATAATCTAAGTGTTATTTTTAAAAATAATGCTCACTTCAAAACAGTAGATAGTGCCAAGTGCATAAGTGAGCGCAAACGCCCAACCGATTGTGATCAAAATTGTCTGCCAGCGCATGTACACACTTGGACTTAAAAAAAAACGCGCTAAGAAGAAATACATTTTACATAAACAAAAATAAATACATTTTCCATTTTCGAAAACAATATTTTGGAAAACTTTTAAATTCATAACAAAAAAACTTTGTTTTCCCTAAAGCTAAGTGAAACCTTATAATCAAGCTAAAAAAGTTTAAAAAACCTTAAAAAAACCTAAAAAGCTTTTAAAAATGTCGAATAATGTATTGCTCAAAAAAGATATTTTTCCGTAGATATTTTGCAGAAGGTATTGCTTTCGGACACCAGAAATAACGGGATTCAATGATCCGAGTACTTGATAATGCTCACTTTAAAACAGTAAACAATATCAATGACCAGTTAAAACTGGCGCTTTAACACATATGAAAACCGCACCAATCAGCTACATCTAGCTTATGCATACTGTTCTCTTTCGCAAAGGAATCGCGCACCAGCACTAAAAGTCATGACGCGCTTTTCAACTTCGTTTAAGACGCTTGAATGGTCAATTATTGCCATGTGCTTCCGGTCGAAACAAGATTTTACTTAGAGTTAATCATTCTCCTGACGGATCATAGTATGCAAATTTTTGTTCAATCACGCCACTTCCTGCTCAAAACTCTTTTCAGCAGAAGTTTCAGGAACTCTTTGCAAGGACGCCTGTTTTCGCGCCGCTTAACCCTTTCCGATTGCAAGTTTGTATCGCGTCTCAGGTTTTCTTGTAAAAAGACGACCATCGTAGCAGTTTAATATTAACCTTGCAATAGCGCGCTACCCTATCCACGTTTAGACGTCGGTTTTATGCTAAAAAATAAAAAAAACGTTAACAAGAAAAAAAGGGTGACAAAAAAAGACTGACCCTTCGGTGGACTTATTTCCGGTGACGGCTCTGTGCGGCAAACTGGCGGAAGTGGGCGGCGGGGTGCCGCTGGAACCCGAAGACGAAGACGCGGGCCAACTGGAACCCCGCTTAATGTCCATGAGAGCGTCGGAAAGTTGCTTCTGATTCACCCCGCACAGGTTCGCCACCAGGCTTTGGCATTTGTGATGCACATTCAAACTACACACTGAAACACAGAAACTATAAACATTTTGCTCTGTTCATTTTATCTTTGATGATTTTATCATAGTTTCGTTGTAGTTTAATGTTTTTTTGAGTATTTTCCGTGCTTACAAAAATATTTTTAAATCAATAAAAAATGGTTTAATCTAAAAAAAAATTCCGTATATAAAAACGCAGCGTTGATTTACTATTAGGTTTAATAAAAAAAACCTGTCAGTCAAAATAAGCTTTGAAAAAAAAAAAACAAAAATAAATATTGATCGATTTCATCTGATACCGGAATGCCAAGAAATTTTCGTGTTAACATTATTCTTGAATCGAAAAAATCACGGAAGGTTACCTTCGCATTTGAGACCCTGCTTGAAAAGACCGTAGAGAAGGGAGCCGCAGTGATCACAGAAAGTTGGACTTTTGTAGTTGTGGCCTCGGAAACGATGAGGCATGTCGATATTAAACCGCTCCTTCAAAAGCTAAAACAACCAATTTTTATTTTTTTTTAACCGAACAAAAAAGAAATTTCCAACACGTCAAAATCCCTAAAACTTAATTCAACTGGTTTTCGGGCTCAAACCCAGGATTTTGAACGTATAACTAGACAGCTAACAAACTCTTTATTCCGAAGTTTCGAAGCATAAACGTGCTTTTTTATCAAGGCGTTTTTAACGATGCTAGGAATATAGAGTTTGTTAGCTGTCTGTAGCTTACATTCGATTTCTGGGGGTTAAATATTTAAATCCCGTAAAAATATAATATTTTTAAAACCTTAACCTTAGGTTAAAATTGTATGTACATGTAATTTGTGTTTTAAAGGGTGATTATTCAAAAACCACTAATAACAAATGTTACCATTGTTTCTTTGGAATTTACAGCAGATCCTGGGCATTTTGCCAACGTTTTTTCATGACATCGTTTATGAACGGCACATCTACAAAGCTGACACTGATAACCTTGTTTGTTCAAACCCCTGAAAACCAAAAAATTAATGTTGCAGAAATAATGAAATAAATACAAAATTATTAACAAATCTGTTCGTTTTTAAACATTGAACACTTAAACAAACAACATTTAGCATAAAATTAATCTTACATAAATGTTTTTATTATATAAACTGGCAAAAATTTATGTTTTTATATATATGTGTGTGTGTTTTTGTGTTCTGTTTTTTGCATATCATTGAAGGGACTTAAAGGTGTTTAAAGGCTGGTTCATACTTACAAGAATATATAAGAAAAGAGAATGTCCCACTGTACACTAAATTTTTGACCAAAATTTTGCGAGAAAAGTCGCATTTTGATTTCATGTGCGACTTTTCTCGCAAAAATCCGCCATTTTCTGCTAGTTTTTCGTCGCTGCGATTTTTAACACAGTGTTAGTTTTCTCGCAGTGGGGACTGCGACTTCCTTTTTGCACTCTATACTGCTTTATTCGCACTGCGATTATTTTCGCACTGCGAGTCTGGCTGCGCAACAAAAAAAAATACAGACGCTGGTAGTCATTTTCAATGGAGTAAAACACCTCAAAACTTGTTTTATTTAATTTTAAAACGTTGGAAAGTTACTTTATTTTATTAAACTAAAAAGTTTTAACATCTTAACGTCAAAAAACAACTTTTACTCATTTAAACACAAAATTTTCGCTCCGCTTTGTTTTTATTTTTTTTTGTTGTGCAGCCCGACTCGCAGTGCGAAAATAATTGCAGTGCGAGTAAAGCAGCATAGAGTGCGAAAGAAGTCGCAGTCCCCACTGCGAGAAAACTAACACTGTGTAAAAAATCGCAGCGCGGGAAAACTTGTAGAAAATGGAGGATTTTTGCGAGAAAAGTCGCACACGAATTCGAAAGTGCGACTTTTCTCGCAAAATTTTGGTCAAAAATTTAGTGTACAGTCGGACATTCTCTTGTGTTATATATTCTTGATACTTATGACAAAACGTCCTTTGGACAAATTCCAAAGGTCAAAAGTTTTTTGGCCTTTGTCCAAAAGACAAATACAGCGTAAAAACGTCCTTTGGACTTTGTCCCAAGGACAAAGTCCAAAGGATAAAATCCAAAGGACAATTTGTTCATACTTTTTGTCCTTTGGACTTTCCCTTTGGGATTTTGTCCTTTGGAATTTGTCTAAAGGACAAATTTTAAGTAGCATTCATACTTCGTCCAAAGGAAAAAGTCCAAAGGACGTTTTGGTTTTTTTAAAATTGTTCTTTGGACTTTGTCCAAAGGACGTTTTGTCATAAGTATGAACCAGCCTTAAGTTTATTTTTTAGTTAATAAACACAGAGAAAAGTGCTCACCACATGAAATCCGAACAAATTGAGCAAAAAGTGAACTGTTTAAAGAAAGTTGCCACGAACTGGTGACCTCGGATTTCGTGGACCTTGTGATGTCTGATGGCTCCACGTCTGCGCTGAATGCCCCGCTCTATGTTGGGCTGCGGAGAGCTGGAAGACCCTTCCTGAGGGTTACTCCTAGGCGTATCGGAAAGGTCTAAAAGTAATATCCCACTTTTTTTATATTGTGGTCCCATTTAAAATTTGCTGAATTATTCAGTAAAATCATATAAAACAATGTTAAAATCATCATAAATTTTCTAAATTTCTACAATTTGTGTACAAAAAGCTGCAATACCACAATTTTTATGGTTTTCATAATTTTGTAGTTATAAAAATAAAATTAAAAAAAGGTAAAAAAAATAGTTTTTAGCATAAATTCAAAACTTTTCCTCATGAATCATTTAAAATTTAACGTTTAAAATTGCATCATAAGTTATATAATTTAAAAAAAAACGAGTTTTAGTCTTATGAAAACTAACAAAAAAGTTAAAAAAACCTTCTTTGAAATGTCTGATTTGCGCTAGGGCTTTTCCTGACGGTTTCATGTTGATCCAGACGTGGGTGACTTCGTCGTCCCGACACTTGGCCACGACGTCTGTCACGCGAACCGTGGCGTCGGCCACGGGCCGCTCCCCGTCCATTAATAACACCTATAAACAATACATAATAATGGTTGTACGTCCGTCACGCCTCTGTTAAGAATGCCTAAACATAACCCATAACCCCTTAACCCAAGGCCATAACCCCTTCATTAATAACACCTACTGTATCAACAATGTATGGAGAAAAACAACTGGTTGTGCATATTTTGTTCTTCCTGATTTTTTTTGGGTCTTGTACAAATTATTTTCAATTTTTCTCGAGACCTTTGTGTACATTGAATTAAACATTGTGATTCTCCATAATAAATAGTTTGACGATCATAACCCCTCCATTAATAACATTTAAGCAAAACATCGTAAGTGGGGTCGTACGTCTGTCACACCTCCATTTATAACTTAAACAATACATAATAAGTGGTTAAAATCCGTACCGCTTTCATTAATACCTAAACAATGCATAATAAATAGTTTGACGTCCAAAACGCCTCCATTAACAACACCTAAACAATACATAATAAGCGCTTAGCGGCTTTTAAATTTTTAGTTTTTACCACATTAGCATTTGCGTTAGCCAAACATTTAATAAAAGTAAAAAAAAACATGAATTTTTTTAGTAATTACGTTATTTTTGAGCAAAACATAAAAAACACAAAAATTGTCGCTGAATGCTGAACTAGTCAATGCAGTACAAAACTAAACAATTATTCTAAAATTTTGAAAACAAAGCAAGCCAAGTGACAGATAACACATAAATTTAAATACAATTTGGCTTAAATATTTTCTTTTGCATTTAATATTTTCTTTTTTTTTTGACTTATTTCTAATAATACGTATTCTCTGATTTTTTTTTGCGATACTGGGAAAATTTTGACAAAAAATTGTTGTTTGAGCTCTGATATTTTTTTAATTTTTGAATATGCAGATATCTCGCGTTAAGGTCCTTGAACTTTTGGCTACCCCCTGAAAAAAAATTTTTTTTTAAAATTTTGGGGGGTAAGCCCCAAAACCCCCCAAATTTAGGGGCAATTTTTTCCAGCCAAATTTCTAACTTTTTACTATGTGGGTCCTTACCTCTGAAAATTTTTGTGCAGATTGCCCAGACTTTCTTGGGTTAAAAAATATATAATTTGTTGGGGGTAACGCACCTGGGTCGAGGACCCAGAGAGGTGGTCAATTTTACGATTTTTGCTAAAATTTTTTGTATTGGGGGTAGCAAGTGCATATTTTGGCATCATGCTCAAAATCTGTTTGACCCACAGGTTTGAAACCGGAAGGGGATTTATGCGGGATTTTAAGCTCTACATTATGCTGATAATCCCAAAAAAAATTTCTATTCCCCAAGGCACTGCAATGGCTGACCCCTAAAAATAAAATTTTTGACACAGCCCCTCTACATAGGCGAATAATACATCATGTTAAAGCTCCCGGCGTGCTGATTTCAAAAATATAAAAAATTGCTTTAAATGGCCGGGTAACCAAAATACAGACCCCTTTGTGCCCCCATAATTAGTAAGGGGTGATTTTTTAAAAATTATTTATAAGCCGTGTTTACATTCGTTTGAAAGCTCTATGTGTGCTGATTTCAAAAATACTAATTTTAATTTTAGGTTAAAATTTTTCATGGTTACCAGGTTATATACCCACCGGGTTGTTTTTTTTTTTTTTTTTTTTGTTATTTTAAATTTTTTTATATTGTGCGGTCGGTCCTTAAATCTTCTGTAAAATTTCATCTTTAGTGACTTTAAGGTCATACTCCTTGTTGGGATGGGGGCAGACCTTTGTTGCTATCGAAATGAATGTTTTAATTGTGGAAATATTTGTTAAGAATAATTAAAATAACTGTACAAAATGAATTTTCTTGTCAGTTTTATAATTTTTCATTATGTAGTAGTTAATTTACAAAGAATTAACCAATTCAGCCATCAAGAAATTCTTCCGCCAACATATTTTGGTATAAAATTAAATTATTTACAAACTTTTTGGTGCACTGGCAAAACGGAATTATTGTTAAATAAAACAATTATTAATAAAACACGCTTTTTCACCGTTGGGTTCAATTCAAAAAGAATTTTACTAATACTTTTATTGCGATCAGGTGATATTCATCAAAACCCAGGACCGAGAAATCAACTGACTGTCCAAAATCGCCTTATTTTTCAAAGAAACAATGTCACACAAAATGCTAATTCTCAAGATGCAATTTTAAGTGGACCATTATTTATTTCGGTTAATATCAATTCATTAAAAGGTAAAATAAATAAACTTACAGAAATAATTGAAACATATTCAGACGTTTGTGCAATAGCGTTACAAGAAACTAAACTGTCATCAAAAAATACTGACAGTGATTTAATGCTACCTAACTTTAAATTATTTCGTAAAGATCGAAATCAGCATGGAGGAGGCGTTGCTTTATATATCAAATCAACTTTAGATCCCAGGCAGCTGGAGGTTTTAAACGCTCCTTTATCTATTGAAATAGTTTCTGTGGCATTCAAACTTAATAATGCATGGTTAATTGCTGCCTCTGTCTACAGGCCTCCTCACCAGCTAGTTCAAAATCGAGATGAAGCATTGGAAGCATTGGATGACTTTTTTGCCGGGCTAGGAGATCTATCAACAGATTTATTATTGGGTGGCGATTTAAATTTAAATCAATTTGTCCCTGAAACTTATGCGCCACTAAGAATTATCCTTGAAAACTACCATTTACATCAATTGGTTGATTTTCCCACCCATTATGATCACAGTCGACCAATAATTTCACAAAATGCTACATCACTTGACGTTATCATTGTTGGAAATCGACAACTAATTTTTTATTTATTTTTAAGGTTTTTTTTTTTAAGTTTTATAATTTGCCGTTGGTTTTTTTTAAGGAAGTTGGCCGTTCATATCCGCTTGAAAAAAAAACATTGCTTAATTTATGCGGTACTAAATGGTTCTTCGCCTGTTCAAAGATCAAGACGTGTTTTAATTCGTTTGTGGTCCAGAGCTAATTGGGATCAAATTTTTTTGGATTTTCAAAATACAAATTTTAACAACATTGTTGAACAGGCGCCAACTGCTGATCTCGCTGAAAAATCCTGGACTAAACAATTTTTGGAAATTTTCGATCGCCATATCCCTACAAAAACTATTCAAACAAAACCGCAAACTTTTTGGTTTCCTAACAATTTACGAAATTTAATTCGAAATAAAAATAAAGCTTATATAAACTGGGTGAAATATCGTGCCGCGGCTGATTTTTATCGATATAAGAGACTAAAAAAACAAGTTAGAAAACGTGCAGCAAAAGCTAAATGTGATGCAATTTCGGCTCTTTTTGAAAATATTAGTACACCAGCTGCCTTTTGGAAAATGATAAAGCGCATTAAAGGTAAAAATAAGAAAGATGAATTACTACCATCCCTTAAAAAAGAAGACGGCACTTATGCAGTAACCAATTTTGCTAAGGCTGAGTGTATAGCGGACCATTTCTTTTCAGTTTGGAATAGGAGGGATATAGATCAACCAAACTTTCCAGTTAATCAATTTCCAGAAGAATTGCATTGTACTGAAGAAGTTATATTAGCGGCAATAAAAAAACTAAAGCTTAATTCGTCTCCCGGCCCTGATAAAATTCACCCTAAAATGGTAAAACCGGTTGCAGCTTACATCGCCCCATCATTGACTAAACTTTTAAACAGGTCATTAGAGGAAGGTTCATTTCCAAATGATTGGAAAATAACTTACATAACTCCTATTCCCAAAGTTCAGAATCCATCTAAAGCTGATTTTAGACCAATATCTCTTACATCTGTTGTGGCTCGCGTTCAAGAATCGCATGTTTTCTCATTTCTTCAAGAGAAAATAGAAAACTGGATTTCTCACATTCAGTTTGGATTCAGATATTTTCGAAGCACTATTGATGCAATTGCTCTTCTTGAAAAATATGTTTTAGATGGATTTGAGTCGTGCAGGGCCAATAACAAACCAACTAAAGTAGCTTGTGTGTTTTTTGATGTTTCAAAAGCGTTTGATACTGTGCCGCATAATCGTCTCTTGCAGTGTTTAAAAGATCAACTCAACTTACCATCAGCTATACTTCGTTGGATACAATCATATTTATTTGGTCGTAAATATCAAGTTAAAATTGAAGATCAACTTTCTCAAGAAAGATCTGTTTTGTCTGGGGTACCGCAAGGTTCAAAACTTGGCCCTTTACTTTTTATTACATACATAAATTCAATTGCAAATTTACAATTTTCATCGTCAACAAAAATAATTTTATTTGCGGACGACCTAGTCATTTGTAAGCCAATTCAAACGGATAATTGCGAACAAGACTTAAACAATGACATTGATTTAATATACAATCATTTTCAACAATTATTTTTGAATCTTAATTCACAAAAAACCAAACTGTTGCAATTTAATCTGGATCGACGCCCTCAAATCTCTCTTAATCTGAAAATTAATAATACAGATATTGAAAGAGTAGCCAGTCACCGTTATTTAGGAATAATTTTCGATGAAAAACTTACTTGGGAATCGCACATTGCTAAAAAATCGGCCAATCTCAAAAAATCTATATCAGCTCTAAATTCTACATTTGGAAAAAACTTTGCTGCTGACAGTCTATTAAAAATTTATAAACATCAGCTGTTCCCAGCACTGTCTTACGCTTTGTCAATTTACTATCCTCAGCATGCGAAACACCGTGTTACTTTGGAAAAAACCCAACGATTTGCCCTTCGGACCATTTTTCGAAACCATACTGCTAATTACAAGGATTTACTTCAAACATCTAAGTGTTTGCCTGTTGGATACACAGCTCTAAGTTTCCGAGCTCGTCTAATTTATGTGTACCATAATGGTTTCCGTCATTGGCAGGAGCCCTATCAACTTCAACGAAATTGTGCGGTTCGAAGGGCTGAGCGTTTTGCAAACAGTAGCCAACAGTACAATATACCATTTGTTCGTCTGGATAGAGCTGATTTTTCAAGCATTCGCGAATCAATTCGTATCTGGAATGTTTTACAAGAAGACATTATTGATTTAACTAAGAATAGATTCTTTTCATATATGAAAGACAAAATAAATTTGGACGAGATAGCGGCGCATTTCCCTTTGTACTATGGTTTTAATAACATTTAAGTTGTGAAAATTTTGTAGTGATATTTGCTCTAGTTTTACCTTTTTGTTTAGTGTTTGTTTTAATGTTTTATTGTAACCATTATTGATTATAATTCTAGTAATTTTTTAAAGTAGTGTCTAAGGTTAATTTAATGGGAGTTAATTAAAATAAAAGGGGGTATCGTTTTTATTAAACCCTTAAGGTTTATATTAATTCTAAAGGGGTATGTGGTTTCATTGCATGTTAAATTATGCCTTCACTACTCCTGCACTTTTGCAAATTTTAATAAAATAAAAATGAATAAATAAAATAAATATTATATAAATAATATATAATATTATGATTATAAATTATAAATTGTATTATTTATATATATGTATATATTATATTTTTATATTATTTATATGATATATATTGTTTGGGGTATAGGATTTATTAGGTATGTGTTATATTATATAATATATTTTATATTTTAATATATGATATGATATAAAATAATTATATTTTTTGTTTATATAATAATATTTTGTTTTTTTAGAAATATATTTATTTTTAAATTTTTTAATGTGAAAATTTACATAGAATAGAATAGCCCTAAGTGGGTAAAACCGCAAAAAAGTTAGAAGCTGCAAAGAGGGTTTGTTATATGAAGAGAGGTTTATGATGTTTGTGTTGTGGTAGTGTTGTGTTGTTTGTGGATGTTGTAATGTTGTTTGTATGAAATAGAAGTAACTTATTGGAGTCTTTGTTATATGAAGAGAGGTTTATAGATGTTCTTGTGTAAGTGGTAGATAGTATAGAAAAGTAAGTGTGAGGTCTATGTGATGTGTGTAATAGAAGTGTTTGTGATGAAATATAGGTAGATTGGATTATGAATTTGCAAGTTTCTGTTGGTATTTTATGTTTATTTTTCTTTTTTGTTGGTGTGGTGGGGGGGGGTTGGGGGGGGTATAGTTTTTTTTGGTGTTTTTTTTTTGGATGTAGTTTGTAAGTTTGATTTGGTTTTGTATTTTTTTTGGGTGATTATTTTTTTTTTTGGTGTTTTTTTGGGTATTTTTGGTTTGATTTGTTGTATATGTTTTATTAAATATTATTTATTATAAGTTTTGGTGCAGGCTGTTTGTGTTCTAATATAGTTATTGTTGTTTGTCTGTTGGGTGTGGTGGGGGGGGGTTGGGGTGGTTAAACCAAGAAATGGGACAAAGAAAGGCGGCCATAAAATAGATATTTTCTGGAGCATTGTGTCAAGACATAATTTAATGCAATATGTGGTAAAAATAGCAGTGTGCGAGAAAAGAATGGTTCTTATTGTGAGTCAATACTTTCGGATTTTTTCTTTTGTTTTGTGTTTGGGGATGTGTTGAATTTATTTATTGACCCCTCATCTGCTGCTATAATATAAAAAGTGTTTTAGATAAAAAAAGCAAAAAAGGCTTTTTTCTATTTTTCTGGTGTTTTAATTTTTTTATTTTTGGGGGTGTTTTCTTTTGTGAGGGGGTTTTTGGGTTTGATGTTGCTAAGGTATGTTGTTGTATAATCTTTATATTAAGGGTGCTTTTGAATGTTTGTGTTTGGTATGTATTTGTGTTGTGTTTGTAAGTAAGGTTATATGTTATGTCTAGTGTTTTTTTTTTAGTGTATTATGTTTGTTATTAAGAAACTTTTTCCAAATCCCTGTTTGTCTGCCTACTGCAATGAGTGTGCTTTCCGCGTGTGTCTAAAAAAACGCATAAAATTTTTTGTCAAGAAGGGTATTTTGAATCTTATGTCTGCGTTGGTTAAACAAGACGGCACTGTATATTACAATTCCTTACAATGGAGCAAAAGGAAGGATTTTATAATGTGAATTTATCCTTACACTATATTCAAAAGGTAGTGAATATAATAATTTATTTATAGAAAAGGGCCCACGCCTTATTCAAAAGAAAAGAACTGCCTATCCACAATGGAACAAATGCTTTGATACTCATGTCTACAACGGAAGAGTTTTACAGGTATACTTTTATATACATAGAATACAGATTTCTGCCAAATTATTATTCTTTAAAGATGCAAAATTTTTATCTGAGTATATATAGTTATTTTATTTATTTATTTTTATATTATTAAAATTTGCAAAAGTGCAGGAGTAGTGAAGGCATAATTTAACATGCAATGAAACCACATACCCCTTTAGAATTAATATAAACCTTAAGGGTTTAATAAAAACGATACCCCCTTTTATTTTAATTAACTCCCATTAAATTAACCTTAGACACTACTTTAAAAATTACTAGAATTATAATCAATAATGGTTACAATAAAACATTAAAACAAACAATAAACAAAAAGGTAAAACTAGAGCAAATATCACTACAAAATTTTCACAACTTAAATGTTATTAAAACCATAGTACAAAGGGAAATGCGCCACTATCTCGTCCAAATTTATTTTGTCTTTCATATATGAAAAGAATCTATTCTTAGTTAAATCAATTATGTCTTCTTGTAAAACATTCCAGATACAAATTGATTCGCGAATGCTTGAAAAATCAGCTCTATCCAGACGAACAAATGGTATATTGTACTGTTGGCTACTGTTTGCAAAACGCTCAGCCCTTCGAACCGCACAATTTCGTTGAAGTTGATAGGGCTCCTGCCAATGACGGAAACCATTATGGTACACATAAATTAGACGAGCTCGGAAACTTAAAGCTGTGTATCCAACAGGCAAACACTTAGATGTTTGAAGTAAATCCTTGTAATTAGCAGTATGGTTTCGAAAAATGGTCCGAAGGGCAAATCGTTGGGTTTTTTCCAAAGTAACACGGTGTTTCGCATGCTGAGGATAGTAAATTGACAAAGCGTAAGACAGTGCTGGGAACAGCTGATGTTTATAAATTTTTAATAGACTGTCAGCAGCAAAGTTTTTTCCAAATGTAGAATTTAGAGCTGATATAGATTTTTTGAGATTGGCCGATTTTTTAGCAATGTGCGATTCCCAAGTAAGTTTTTCATCAAAAATTATTCCTAAATAACGGTGACTGGCTACTCTTTCAATTTCTGTATTATTAATTTTCAGATTAAGAGAGATTTGAGGGCGTCGATCCAGATTAAATTGCAACAGTTTGGTTTTTTGTGAATTAAGATTCAAAAATAATTGTTGAAAATGATTGTATATTAAATCAATGTCATTGTTTAAGTCTTGTTCGCAATTATCCGTTTGAATTGGCTTACAAATGGCTAGGTCGTCCGCAAATAAAATTATTTTTGTTGACGATGAAAATTGTAAATTTGCAATTGAATTTATGTATGTAATAAAAAGTAAAGGGCCAAGTTTTGAACCTTGCGGTACCCCAGACAAAACAGATCTTTCTTGAGAAAGTTGATCTTCAATTTTAACTTGATATTTACGACCAAATAAATATGATTGTATCCAACGTAGTATAGCTGATGGTAAGTTGAGTTGATCTTTTAAACACTGCAAGAGACGATTATGCGGCACAGTATCAAACGCTTTTGAAACATCAAAAAACACACAAGCTACTTTAGTTGGTTTGTTATTGGCCCTGCACGACTCAAATCCATCTAAAACATATTTTTCAAGAAGAGCAATTGCATCAATAGTGCTTCGAAAATATCTGAATCCAAACTGAATGTGAGAAACCCAGTTTTCTATTTTCTCTTGAAGAAATGAGAAAACATGCGATTCTTGAACGCGAGCCACAACAGATGTAAGAGATATTGGTCTAAAATCAGCTTTAGATGGATTCTGAACTTTGGGAATAGGAGTTATGTAAGTTATTTTCCAATCATTTGGAAATGAACCTTCCTCTAATGACCTGTTTAAAAGTTTAGTCAATGATGGGGCGATGTAAGCTGCAACCGGTTTTACCATTTTAGGGTGAATTTATCAGGGCCGGGAGACAAATTAAGCTTTAGTTTTTTTATTTCCGCTAATATAACTTCTTCAGTACAATGCAATTCTTCTGGAAATTGATTAACTGGAAAGTTTGGTTGATCTATATCCCTCCTATTCCAAACTGAAAAGAAATGGTCCGCTATACACTCAGCCTTAGCAAAATTGGTTACTGCATAAGTGCCGTCTTCTTTTTTAAGGGATGGAAGTAATTCATCTTTCTTATTTTTACCTTTAATGCGCTTTATCATTTTCCAAAAGGCAGCTGGTGTACTAATATTTTCAAAAAGAGCCGAAATTGCTTCACATTTAGCTTTTGCTGCGCGTTTTCTAACTTGTTTTTTTAGTCTCTTATATTGATAAAAATCAGCCGCGGCACGATATTTCACCCAGTTTATATAAGCTTTATTTTTATTTCGAATTAAATTACGTAAATTGTTAGGAAACCAAAAAGTTTGCGGTTTTGTTTGAATAGTTTTTGTAGGTATATGGCGATCGAAAATTTTCAAAAATTGTTTAGTCCAGGATTTTTCAGCGAGATCAGCAGTTGGCGCCTCTACAACAATCTTCTTAAAATTTGCATTTTGAAAATCCACAAAAA
>JASAMX010011244.1:0-13786 GCA_030248175.1 Microlaimidae sp. YZB2_3 | reverse complement strand
TAACCTACTTCGTTCAGTTACGTATTGCTCTTTAATAAATTTTAGGAGAAAATTGGCATCCTGCTTTTTAGCGCTGATGGATGAGGATGGACCAAAGACCTCGCGCTTTTCGGAAAAATGACGACTTGTGATTGCATGATTGACTGCTACTCTGGAAGCTTTTGGGAAAACATTGTTGGAAGTAGTCGCCCGCTGTAGGGAATATTGTATAACAGCAATAACCCTCATTGTTTTGTGTACCTGAAATATTATTTTATAATAGTTAAGTCAAAATAAGCCAATAAGGTTGTCCAATAGACGCATTAAAAAGGCTCCCTTCCCTGTGATTCAGTGGCCTACTCAGGGAAAGCTAAGTAGGACGGAAGGGGGGAGCCATACATGGGCACGGGGGGGGGGTTGCGGAGAGGGTTAACCCCCTCCCCAAAATTTTGAGAAGGGGGTTTAACCCCCCCCCCAATCAGAAGTGGGGGGGGGGAGAAAAAGTTAACCCCCCAATTTTGGAAAAATGAAGAAAAAAATGTCTTTAAAATGACTTTCTAACTGCCTCCAAGCTTAAGTTTTGAGGTCAAAATAAATGTTTTAAGTAATGTCACAACTCCCGCTGTGTTAATGTTTCAGAAATATGACGTCTTATAAATACGAGTTGTAATGTAACACTGTCGAGCGATGGTGTAACGCAGCACGTCAATGAGGTACTGAGGCTGGACATTACAGGTTCAAGTCCTGTATCGCTCATTTTTCAGCCAAAAAAGCTAAAAACAGCAAATTGTTTCGCAATCTTTCTTTCAAAAACTCGATTTATTCGGCCTCATATTTCTGGACGTTACAGTAATAAAAAGCTCAAAAATGCAAAAAAGGGGCTTCTTGACCTAAAATTAGCGTTTTTTTACCTATTTTTCCTTCAAAATTGAAAAACGATATGGGTAAAATGCACTCAATAAAAAAAAAAGATAGGGGTATTTTGCGTTTCTCGGATTTTAACCCCCCCTAATTTGGGGTTTAACCCCACCCCCACTCCGGACCAACTTGCCCATGTATGGGAGGAGCGGCCACCTTTTTTTTCTGAAATCTAGCGAAGCTGGATTTCTTTACGTTTTTTTTAACTTAAAAAGAAATTTTTTTTCTAAATATTAGTGGAAAAACATTTCTGATGCGTTCCAAAAGCATAATTTTACTAAAATAAAATGATGACATTTTTCTGCTCTGCGGAAAAATCTCAAATATTAAATATACTTAATATTAAATATCAAATATTTTTCCGTTTTGCGGAAGTGTAAAATATAAGGTTTCTGAATTTAAATATATTATGACATTCTGAAGCTAACGCATATATATATATATATATATATATATATATATATATATATATATATATATATATATATATATCTATCTATATATATACTATAATATTACATAATAATACATATAATACAGATATACTACACGGCAAATGAATGAAACTACTACAAAAAATTAAATTTTTAAGTAATCAACGATTTTAAACCAAATATTTAAATTTTGAAGAATAACATAACACGTCTTTAAAAACTTTATGAAATAGTGCTCAGTAGTGTATAAAGGGTTTGCATTGCCTAACGGCTGTTTCTACAGGTAAGGTTGGTGGTCCCGTTCACATACGTGGGCAGGCGGGAAGGTTGGTGTCTTCAGGTACCAAATGCCTACCAAAAATTAATTAGAGATTTCTACGCTTCAAATACTGAAATAAAACATGTTTCTAGGTCAATTTTGACCTGAAGATCTCGATATTAAACTTTATTTTAGCCAATATGGGTTAAAATATAGGTAAAAAATGACAATATTTTGGGTACACAAAATTTACTGTTAAGAAAAATTATTAATAAACCTTAAAATTAAATTAGAAATTTTGTTTTAACATTGCTGAAAATCCAAGGAATCTGTAAATGTACAAAAAAATTATAATTTTAATAGTGACATGGACCACCAAAATATGGACAATAAATTTGTTTTTGTTTAAAAAGGTAGTTTAAACTTATTTTTATTCAGATTTATTTTTTCTAAGCCTAAGCAAAGCCTAAAATGTAAGCTAAAAAATTGTATTATGAAGCATTTTAATTAAATTATCTCCTTTTTTAATTTTAACAACTGTTTGATTTTTTGATGACTGAGTTTTGAGACTTTTTTAAGCGGTTGCTATCACAGGTGGTGGGCAGCCTCCCTGATTTGGGGGGTATACCCGACCCCCAAAATTTGGGGGGGGGGGGTGTTTAAAAAATTTTTTTGGGGTACACCTCAAATACCCCATTTTTAACAGTTTTAGTACTGGGACCTCCCAAATTTTAGGTGAGGTGTCCGGGGTACCCTCAAATTTTAGGGGGTGTCTGCTATAATTGAGATTTTTGGGGGTATAACCCCCCTGGCCATCTATGGTTGCTATACAAAATTGGCGAGGACCAGAAAAAAAGTAAAAAATTTTTTTAGAACAGCCATATCCTCCTTGGCAATCTAACAAATATTTATTTATGTTGGTTTAAAGCACTATTATTAAAAAAATTCTCTTAACAGCACAAAAGATAAAAGGTACCTTCAAAAAAGGACATTTTTGCCAATAAAACAGCATTTATTCTTTCGAGGGTAATTTGATCACCTTTAATGCCTAAAATTGAGATTGCAAGGCCAGAATTGACCCAGAAACATGCTTTCTATTTATGTTTGTTAGGTGGAATCCTTAAACTGATTTTTGGTGCGTTTAGTACTTGTACTGGTTGGGGCTTGCTTATACAAACCCCCTTCTGAAAATCTCAAAACTGCTGAATCTTCTAAAATTCAGGGGCACCCTAGAGACCTTCAAAGTTGATGGGTGTAAAATACAAAAAATACATAAATTATTAAAATACATTGATACTTTTTATGCTACTTCTTATCAATTAGTAGGAAATATAATGTATTTAAAATATTTGTTATATCTATTTACTCGAATATACTTATATTTCTTAAAAATTAAATTTAATTGTGTTATATTTTTTTAGATTCTGGGAAATTTGAACGCCAGCACTTGATCCCTCAGCATTAGACCACGGCACTTGATCGCCGAGCATTTGACCACCAAGCGTTTGATCGCCGCAGCTTGTGTTGCATTAAAGCAGACGTTAAAATTCACCACCAGCGTAGTATAAACTCTCCACCAAATAATAAAAACTCCACCAAATATAATTTTAAAAAATTAAAATAATGTTGTTTTGGCAATAAAAGTATTTAATTGCCAAAACAACATTGCTTAATTTAAAAGATGAATTAAAAATCTAAATTTTTCTAAGGTACAAGTCCCATACGTGTACCAATTATCAATTTGACCAATCAAAAAGTAAAATACGCATATAGAACATTTATCCCAAATCAGACACATAGGCATCATTTTTGAGATTATTTTTACAAGAAAAGTCTTCTGTAAAAGGTTATGAGCCCATTTAACCTCAAAAATTGCCCATTCTTAGTATGTACAATTTATGTTGTTGAGGAAAAATTTTTGTTTAGCTTTTAAATAATTTAAAAATACTAGAAAGGCAAGGGTCCTACGGGCCCTCTCCTTTCTAGTTTTATATATCAATGTATAATAAAAATTAATATCCACATTAATAATAGTACCCAGACCTGTGCTCTGCCTGCCTCCCATGGGTTTTATTGGGGGGAGGGTAATTCCGAAATGGGGTGGAAAAAAGTGAAAAAAGAAGGAAAAAAGTGAAAAAAGGGACAAAAAAACGAAAGTAAAAATAGGTCTAAAATGGCTTAAAATACATTGAAATAGGCTAAAAACTACAAAAAATTCACGATGATGGCGTCATCATAGGTTTGTTTGTTTCTCATTGCCGGAGAATTAAGTTATGGCCTCGAGGAACCTGACCGCATCCACTGGTCTTTCCCATAGATCTTCTAATTTGAGAGTTGTTGGTTTTTGAGGGCCTGCAAAAAGGTGTTTGACATTGTGGGGTTTGCCACTGCAGTGGGGACATTCGTTTTTGATGGAGTTGTTGATTCTGGATTTGAAAGAGTTAAGGCAGTGGCAGTGTCCGGATCTAAGTTGTGCAAGGAGGGTTCTTGACTTTCTGGGGAGTTGTTGTTTGCTTAATAACTCTTTTTTAATAATAAAGTGGAAATTTGTCTCAAATTTTTAGCAGGGATTGGATAGGAGGATTGAAAAAAATTTTAACGTTTATAAGTGACGTTAACGTTTTCTTCGTTTTAAAAAAACGAAGGAAGGAAACATTGAGTGAAGGACACCATTGATTGAAGACACAGGACACCATTGAAGACAGGACACAAGACACCTACTAAACGACCGCGCTATTATTAAGTAGATATTTTTTGGATTGCCCAGTCTAGCGGCTCTGAATATAGTTCAAAATTTTTTCTAGTGTCTACCATTTTTGTATGACAACCAGTTAAAAATGAGCTAAATTTCAATTTAAAAAGAAAATTCGTCAAAAACACAATCAAATAAAAATATTTCAAAATACAATTTGGCTTGATTTTTAGGTTTTGCTTAGGCTCAGGATAATTAATATTAGCAAAAATAAGCTTAAATTAGCTTTTAAAGCCAAATAAAAAATTGTTGTTTATGTTTTTGGTGGTCCATGTGACCAATGAATTTTTAAACTTTTTAGATATTTTCAGATTCTTCAGACTTTAAGCAATATAAAAATATAATGTTTAATTTGTTTTGTTGCTTAACAATTTTTTTTCTTAACAACATAAATTGTACATACTAAAAATAAGCAATTTTTGGGCTTAATTGGGCTTATAACTTTTTACAGAAGACTCAAATTGTAAAAATAACCTCAAAAATGATGTCTACGTGTCTGATTTGGGATATAAAAGTGTTTTGTATGCATTTTTACTTTTCAATCAGTAAAATTCATAATTGGTACACGTATGGGACTCATAGGTGTTTTTTTTGGGAGGGGGGGTGCAGAGGGGTGCATCCCCCCCTAGAGCCAAAATTTTGGACCCCCCTAGAAAAAATCCAGGGGCCCCTCCTCCCCCCAAAGCTCGAGAGCGGTCCGGCCTGACCCCCCTAGCGAGGCTGACCCCCCCTCCCATAGCTGGGCAGCCTCTTGGATTTTGGGGAGGGGGTATAAAGGGGGTCAAATTTTAAGGGGGGGAGTGTCTGGCAAGACCCAAATTTTAAGGGGGGTGAACCCAATATTTCCGCGCTGCCTTAAAATGGGCTTAAAATGCGTAAAAAACGTAAAACAAACTTATAAATGCTTTAAAACTGTGTAAAATTAAAATAAGACCTTATTGCAATTTATATATTTTTTTAATTCTTTTAATAATAATGTGTTTATATATTTTTATAATTAAATTAGAAATCATAGTTTTTTAATAATTACGTAATAATAGAATAGTAATATTATTGTCTTGATTATAAAGTCAAGTAGGTACAAGTACTAAACGTGTACCAAAAATCAGTTTGAGAATTCCACCAAACAAATGTAAATAAAAAACATGTTTCTAGGTCAATTCTGACTTTGCAATCTTAATTTTGGGCATTAAAAAGTGATTAAACTACCCTTTAAGAAAATAAATGGTGTTTTATAGACAAAAAATGACCTTTTTTCAAGGTACATTTTATGCTGTTAAGAAAATTTTTTTAATAGTGCTTTAACCAATATGAATAAATACTTGTTAGATTGCCGAGAGTCTGGTGGTTCTAAAATTATTTTTACTTTTTTCTGGTCTTAACCAATTTTGTAAAGCAACCGCTTAAAAATGTATCAAAATTCAGTCGTGAAAAAAATTGAAATTTAAAAAATGGGATAATTTAATAAAAATGCCTCATAATACAATTTAGCTTGATTTTTAGGCTTTGCTTAGGCTTAGAAAGAATAAATCTGATTTAAAATAAGCTTAAATTAGCTTTTTAAACAAAAACAAATTTGTTGTCCATATTTTCGGTGGTCCATGTGACTATCGAATTGATATTTTTTTTTCTAAATTTTTTGATTCTCCGGACTTCCAGAAATGTTAAAACAAAGTTTTTATTTTAATTTAGCTGTTAATTAAAATTTTTTCTTAACAGTAAAAATTGTGTACCCAAAATATTGTCATTTTTTGCCCATATTTTACCACATATTATCAAAAATCGTGTTTCAATAATTTTTTAAAGTTTAAAAACGAGATCTTCAGGTCAAAATTGACCTATAAACATGTTTTTATTTAGTATTTGTAGCGTGGAAATCTCTAATCGATTTTTGGTACACGTTTAGTACCTGTACCATCACAAACTTTTTAATCCATAATCTTATATTTAATTAAAGTTTATATACATACATGGGTGTAGCCAGGGACCCCCCTTTTTAGGTCGGCAAAAGGAAAAATTTGGGGTTAAACCCTCCCCCCTTTTGGGTCGCCAAGGATAAAAATTTGGTTGCCCCATGAGATACTTATTCAGGAGACCTGGCTGCATAATTTGATTCCTAACAAATTATTATTCAAAATTGATGACTTTAATGTTCTAATGAAAGATAGGGTGCAAAGAAGAGGGGGAGGTGTAATGACACTTTTGAAAAAGTCAATAAAATTTAATGAAATTTTAATCCAAGAAAAATTTTATAACTTACAAATAATTATTGCCGATCTTAATATATTGAGTAACAAAATCTATTTAATAAAGGTGTATAGGCCGCCTAATATGTTTTATTAATGTATTAATGGTATTAATGTTTTTATAGCAATTTTACTATCAAACCGTCGGCATTTTTTAAAACCGTCGGCAGAACCGTCGGCAAAGATCACGATCGTCTAACGGGGCTAACAATAAAAACAACAATATGGTATTGAGCAAAGTCCCAACTGAGGAAAGTCCCAACGTGGAAAGTCCCAACGAATCGATGAATCTCCCAACAGTTCAAATATTAGAAATACATTTGCAAAACCGGTGTTAAACACGATAATTTTAAACAACCGAAAATAAATAAATGCATTAAATGAATGATAAATGGAATTATGCAATTTTGTAAACGTACTTTCAAAAATGCAAGTTTCCACCCCAATGCGAATTTTTTTTTGATTTTTGGGTTTTGCTTAGGCCTAGGAAAAAAATAAAGTTTTTACTCTTCAGTTTAAAAAGCATCATTAAATACAAATTTACCATAATACAATTTTGCTTGATTTTTAGGTTTTGCTTAGGCTTAGGTACTTAGTTTTTTGAATAAAGAATTTAATAAAAGTTTACCATGATAAAAATTTTGCTTGATTTTTGGACTTTGCTTAGGCTTAGATAAAAAAGGTTTTCAATAGATTAATTTAAAAATAGGAAAAATTCGAAATTCCAAAAATAGGAAAAACTTGTCTTTTGAAAAGTGCGTTTACAAAATCACATCCAAAAGATGAGTTTTCCCTATTTAATGCTATATTTTTATTAATTATAGTGTTAATTGACTACAAAATAAAATGGTGTTTGTTGCAAACGTATTTTTGATTCTGTTGGGACCACAGGTGGTTGTGCTTTTTTGGGGTTTGCGTTTTTTGCGCTGGTGTTTGTTTCTTTGTTGGTTTTTGTTTTTTTTTTTGTTTTTGTTTTGTTTTTTTTTTTTTCGTTTTTTTTGTTTTTTTGTTTTTTTTTTTTTTTTTTTTTAAAAGTAATTTTTTTTTTTTTTTTTTTTTTTTTTTCCTGTTGCCCCGTTTTTTGCCCCCGTTTCGTTGCCCTTTTTTGCCCCCGTTTTCCCGGGGGCGTGCCGTCTTCCGACCCCTGACGGCTAGGGGGGGGGGTTTGACCCCGGGGTCAGCCCATTTTTTACCATTTTGTAGGCCCAGGAGGGGGGGTCAGCCTGGACCAAATTTTCAAAAAATTTTGATCCCGGGGTAGCCTGGACTGAAGGGTCCTTAGGGGGGGGGGGGAAGCCTGGACTGGGGTACTTAGGGGGGAAAAGCCTGGACCTGCCAAAAAAACTTTTGGAAACTGTTAAAAACGTTAACATATTATAAGAGGTACCTTTTTGTTGATTTTTTTTTGCTTCTGGTAAAAGTTTGACCATAAAAGTTCATTTCATTATTTTGCATGCGGCAACTTGCCGGGCAAGTGTTTAACAAACGGCGGCAGCGCAAAAAACGGACCGGTCGTTTAAAAAAAAAACGGACCATTTGTTTTTAAAAGGCGGTTTGTTTTTAAAACAAACATCTGAATTTTATTTTTTTTTTATTTTTAATGTAACGTACCAACCAGTTTGTAAAAAACCTAAGGCTTATTATAAATTATAAAAATTTGTATAGAACACTAAAATTATTGTTATATTTATGAGGAATATATACGTATATAAAGTTAGCGCACGAAATTCGGGCGCGCACGAATTTCCGCGCACAAATTTTGAGCCTGTATATTTTCAATCGCGCGCATGAAAAAAAAAACGATTTTTATGCCTATCGCACATTAAGTAGATAGGGGGGGTGGAACAGCTGTTAGGGGGGAGGGTCAAAAACCGCTTTCAGGCGGGGGGTCTGCCTGAACCGGGGTTTTAGGGGGGAGGGAGGGTCCAAAATGGGCGCTAGGGGGGAGGGGTATCCTGGACCGGCCCTCAGGGGGGGGGCGGTTTGGGCACTCCAGGCTGGTTGGACACCTATGCCTGTTTTAATCCCGGGGGGAGCAGTGCACAGGTCTGGTTGAGGATGGGTCGCCCTATAGCTTTGTATGAGGCTACTATTGTTTCTTTTTGTTGACCCCAGCTAGTTTCAGCTTGGGCTTTGAGTATGCTATTGCGCCTAGATGCCTTGTTGTTGATGGTGGTGATGTGGTTGTTGAAGGTTTAGTTTTGGATCAAAAGTGACACCTAGGATTTTGCGGTTTTTGTTGAGCGGTAAAAGTTGGTTTTGTATGGTTACTTTTGGGTGTTAGTTGTATTTTTGTGAGGATGGTTCATAATTTGAGGTGATTGAGATCCAGCTTTGGATTTATAGTGTTGAGATAATTGGTAATAATGATAATTGGTAATAATGATGAGATAATGTAACGTTTGTAAAAAACCTAAGGTTTGTAAAAAAAACCCACCCAGTTTGTAAAAAACCTAAGGTTTATTATAAATTATAAAAATTTGTATAGAACACTAAAATTATTGTTATATTTATGAGGAATATATACGTAAATAAAGTTAGCGCACGAAATTCGTGCGCGCACGAATTTTGAGCCTGTATATTTTCAGTCACGCGCATGAAAAAAACGATTTTTATGTCTATCACACATTAAGTAGATAGGGGGGGGGGTGGAACAGCTGTTAGGGGGAGGGTCAAAAACCGCCTTCAGGGGGGGGGGGGTCGGCCTGGACCGGGGTTTTAGGGGGGGAGGGGTACCCTGGACCGGCCTTTAGGGGGGGGGCAGTCCGGGCAGTCCAGGCTGGTCGGACACCTATGGTTGGGACTTTCCACAAACTGTTGGGAGATTCCACAGTTGGGAGATTCATCCTTTTTGTTGGGAGATTGCTGGGAACCAACAATACATCACAATAAACCTAGCGTCTATGGCATAAGGACTACTTTTTAAATGGATGCATTTTTCTGAGAGTCCTTGAGTGATTGCCTTTAAAGCTGACTTTTTGATCAGTGTAATGAACCCAGTGAAACATTAACAACATAAGTTGCTACAAAAAAATTTTAGCTGACGGGGCTAACAATAAAAACAACAACAATACATCACAATAAACCTAGCGTCTATGGCCTAAAGACTACTTTTTAAATGGATGCATTTTTCTAAGAGTCCTTGAGCGATTGCCTTTAAAGCTGACTCTTTGATCAGTGTAATGAACCCAGTGAAACATTAACAACATAAGTTGCTACAAAAAAATTTAGCTGACGGGGCTAACAATAAAAACAACAACAATACGGTTTGGGGACTTTAGAGTCGAAGGACTTTAGAGCCGGGACTTTAGAGCCGGACCTGGGGATTATAGAACCGCAGCAGGGACTTTAGAGCCGAAATCAAAAATGCGTTTGCAAACAACATGCAAGTAATATTAAAACATTTACATAACAAATTGAGCTAATTATGCAATGCGGTAATCATTATGCAGGATAAATCTGCTTCGGGTTTTCTATTGTATATACAAAAGATGACAATGTATAAGGATTTGGCGGGAAAAGAAACTTATTAACTTCCAATTATTGATAAACTTCTAATCTTGAGCAAAAACATGGTTTGGATTCGTGCTTTGATTTGTTTGATAAAAGATTTTTCATGTGAATATAGGGCATGAGTAAGGGTTAAGATTCACGGTTTTTGGTTTTTAAATTGAAACATTTGTTATGATAAATATCAAAGATGTTTTATTTTAGAAAATGTTGCAATAAAAATTTAAGACAAAAAAAACCCATTATTTTTCCTAAGCCTAAGCGAAACCTATCAATCAAGATAAAAATCTAAAAAAAGCTTAAAACTATTGAAATTCCTTTAGTTTACTGCTTAAATAAAAAAAAATATTTATTTCGGAAGATATTATGCCGAAAATATTCTTTCCGGACACCAAAAGGTTTTAAAAAAAAAGCTTTAAAAACTTTTACAACTTAAAATTTGACTAATTTCAGTGATATATTGTATGAAAATGACGTAATTTAATCAACTTTAAAAAAATTTGTTCGGTTCTAAAGTCCCTTAATTTTTTATGAATTTTCTGAACACAAAAGTTACGTTACGGCTCCAAAGTCCCTCCAATACGGCTCTAAAGTCCCACACTGCGGCTCTAAAGACCCTCGGCTCTAAAGTCCCCTCGCTCCGGCTCTAAAAAAGTCCCGTTACCCAACAATACATCACAATAAACCTAGCGTCTATGGCCTAAGGACTACTTTTTAAATGGATCATGGACTTGTGAGAGTACTTGAGCGATTGCCTTTAAAGCTGACTCTTTGATCAGTGTAATGAACGCAGTGAAACATTCACAACATAAGTTGCTACAAAAATTTTAGCTGACGGGGCTAACAATAAAAACAACAACAATACATCACAATAAACCTAGCGTCTATGGCCTAAGGACTACTTTTTAAATGGATGCATTTTTCTGAGAGTCCTTGAGTGATCGCCTTTAAAGCTGACTCTTTGATCAGTGTAATGAACCCAGTGAAACATTAACAACATAAGTTGCTACAAAAAATTTTAGCTGTTGGGGCTAACAATAAAAACAACAACAATACATGGTATCGGGCAAAGTCCCAACTGAGGAAAGTCCCAAGGTGGAAAGTCCCAACCAATCGATGAATCTCCCAACAGTTCAAATATTAGAAATACGTTTGCAAAACCGGTGTTAAACACAATAATTTTAAACAACCGAAAATAAATAAATGCATTAAATCAATGATAAATGGAATTATGCAATTTTGTAACCGTACTTTCAAAAATGCAAGTTTCCACCCCAATGAGAATTTTTTTTTGATTTTTGGGTTTTGCTTAGGCTTAGGAAAAAAATAAAGTTTTTACTCTTCAGTTTAAAAAACATCATTAAATACAAATTTATCATAATGCTTGATTTCTAGGTTTTGAGATTTAAGATTTAAGATTTTATTTTCTAGCAAGATAAGTTACAAGCAAAATAGAATATTATTATCTAAAATTGCAACCCAGTTGGATTACAAATTACATAAACACCAAAAACAAAAAAAAATAATAATAATCAGCAGTAGCAATAAAATGTATCACAACAGAAGCCCGGACTTACTAGAAAAAAATGACTAAAGGCTTTAGATACTTAAAGCTCTTCATTTAGTCATTGTATTCAGGTTTATTTTAATAGAGATTTCTTAAAAGAGTGCAACGAAGGAGTATATATGCACTTGACTTTCATTTAGACAATTCCATTTATTTGAAACTCTGTTAAAAAAACTATATTTTCTGCAATTAATCCTAGAGTGCTCAACTTTAATTTTTTTGAGTGACCTCTAGTATGATTTGTGTTAAAGTTAAACACAAAGTATTTGTTACTTTTTAAACTTAAAAGATCATTTATAATTTTATATGTCACTATCGTATCATTTCTTTCTCTGCGTTTTTCTAAAGACTCAAGATTTAATATATTTAATCTGTTTTCGTAACTGGCATCTTTTAATTTACAAACTTTAAAGACTCGTTTGGTAAATGTGCGTTGAACTTTTTCCAAAATATATTTATCTTTCATCATATAGGGGTTCCAGACCACGCTTGCATATTCAATAGTAGGCCGTATGAAACTTTTGTATGCAGTTAAATAATTTTTTATAGAATTGGATTTAAAACATCTAAAAATTAAATTGACTGTTTTCATAGCCTTGGAAGCTATTTTTTGACAATGAGTTGAAAACTTTAAATCAGCAGAAAAATAAACACCAAGGTCTTTAACTAGATTAGTTGCTGGCAATTTCTCATTATTCAAGTAATAATCCATCTTAATTATATTTTTCTGGCGATTTATATTTAACACTTCACACTTATGTTCAGACAGACTAAGCTGCCAATCAGTTGCCCATAAAGCAATTCTATTCAGATCATCTTGTAATTTTATTCTGTTGTTATTGTTTTCATCATAGCTTATATAGACTTTTGCATCATCAGCAAACAGTCTAATTTCAGAATTTTTAACACAGTCTACAATATCATTGATGTAAACTAAAAACAAAAAAGGTCCTAGAACTTAACCCTGTGGTACTGAACTATTAACTGGGTAAGATGGAGAAAGGGTATCATTTATTAGAATCTTCATTTCTCGGTTAGTTAAAAAAGCTTCTATCCATTTTAACAATCGACCTGAGATTCCATATTTATTAAGTTTATACAAAAGTTTTTGATGTGATACAGTATCAAAAGCTTTTGCAAAGTCCAAATATACTACATCCACTGATTTTTTGTCATTGACAGCTAAAGTCCAATCATTATAAGAGTCTAAAAGTTGTGTAACTGTTGAGCTTTTATCTTTAAAACCATGCTGAAAGTTAGACAATATGTTAACAAAAAAGATAGAAAGCTGAAACTTTACAATTTGCTCCATAATTTTACAACAAAAACATGTAAGTGAGATTGGACGATAGTTCTCTTTTTGACATTTTGAGCATTTTTTGTGTACGGGTTTTTGAACAAAGAATTTAATAAAAGTTTACCATGATAAAAATTTTGCTTGATTTTTGGCTTGTGCTTAGGCTTAAATAAAAAAGGTTTTCAATAGATTGTTTTATTCGAAAAATAGGAAAAACTTGTTTTTTTGAATGAATGATAAATGGAATTATGCAATTTTGTAACCGTACTTTCAAAAATGCAAGTTTCCACCCCAATGAGATTTTTTTTTGATTTTTGGGTTTTGCTTAGGCTTAGGAAAAAAATAAAGTTTTTACTCTTCAGTTTAAAAAACATCATTAAATACAAATTTACCATAATACAATTTTGCTTGATTTTTAGGTTTTGCTTAGGCTTAGGAACTCAGTTTTTTGAACAAAGAATTTAATAAAAGTTTACCATGATAAAAATTTTGCTTGATTTTTGGCTTTTGCTTAGGCTTAAATAAAAAAGGTTTTCAATAGATTGTTTTATTCCAAAAAAAGGAAAAACTTGTCTTTTGAAGTGCGTTTACAAAATCACATCCAAAAGACGAGTTTTCCGTATTTAATGCTATATTTTTATTAATTATAGTGTTAATTGACTAAAAAAATAAAATGGTGTTTGTTGCAAACGTATTTTTTGATTCTGTTGGGACTTTTCACAAACTGTTGGGAGATTCCACAGTTGGGAGATTCACCCTTTTTGTTGGGAGATTGCTCGGAACCCAATACATCACAATAAACCTAGCGTCTATGGCCTAAGGAC
>JASAMX010011243.1:0-36042 GCA_030248175.1 Microlaimidae sp. YZB2_3 | reverse complement strand
TATGGAGATTTTTACGTTAGTTTTCTAGGAGCTCATTGACTGGACGCGCCATAACTATTTATAACCTAACCTGAACAAACTTCCATTTCAATGAGAGCGTTTTCACCATTGTAAATACATAATAGTTAAATAGTTACGGTAACATTAGTATATCTAACTACATTATAATGACACATTTTATAATTAACGTTTAATGACGTTTTCTAATGTTCATTATTTTAACTTCGTATTTATGAGTAATAACTTTCCAATATTTCTATTGCTGACAGTTGTTTTGTTTTGTGTTGTTGTGTTGTTTAAATATTATAACTGTTATGATGTGATGGGTTGTAAAATCTTTTAAAAATAATAAAGATCCATGTGATGACCAATCAAAACAAACATTAAAACAATTTATAATAATAAATTAGTTCAACAAATATCAGGGTTATTTACCATCATTACATAGCGTTTTTTGTGTGGTTATTTTATAGCCAGTATAAAGGAACAACCGCACAATTCAGCCGTACTTCCTTTTTTGTCATGTACCTTAACCGTTTCACATCTAAATGATTATCTTTGTTTAGATCTTTATTTTAATTTTAATACTTATACCTACACCATCAAAATTTGGTTATTTTTTCCAATTAAAGATTTTAAAATTTTCAATTATAAACGTGAAAAATTTTTTTGTTTTACAATGTAAAATTATAATAACCAAGCTGGTGAAAATGCCTGATCAAATATATGCAGTAATACTTTCAAGAGTTTATACAATTGTAATTTCTATAATTTCAATCCAAACATTGATAAAATCCATGTTCAATATCATTTAAAATCAAATACCGATTATTTTATGTGCTCTATACGAAACTGCAATTAATGTAATATATAATGTCACATGAAATTTTTGGAACGGTTTCTGCTGATTTCGCAACATTTTTGTAGAAGCCCAGTAGTTGCGATAATTTGTGATGCAACGATCGTAAGTTTTGAAGTTTTGTTTACCAAAGCCATTTTGCAGCAAGCAAAAAACTTTTGCACTTTGTACTTACAAAAAATTATGTTTTAAAATGGTTACATCAGATAGTGAAATTCGCGTGCATTGCATTTTCATTACAGATTAATTTAAAAGGAATGAAAAAACTTTGGAAAACAGCAGTGCCACAAATTGCCATAAATTGTATTAAGTATATATTTTTTGTATAGCAGAAATTTTGGTAAGTATAAAATTGGCAGTAGGTAAAGACAACCAATATATACTGCGACGTGAAAATCTCACAAGTTATAGCAGAATACTGTTGGAATAAATCTTGAATAAACACATATTGGTTTCTGGTTTCCAGTTAACTAAAAAAATTTATTGTAGAATTTTCAAAAGTCGACCAATGGCAATTCCGAATTTAGAAGCCATAAAAATCATTTTAAATAGGGTAACTGGCTTAATTTCGGCAACTTTTTTTATTTTTTTGATTAAGTTTTTTCTGGCTTTTTCAATCAAGCCAAAATTTGGCCTAAAAATCAAACAATAGCTATATTTGTTATTCCAGTGCAAAATTTGAATATTTTTGTTACACTTAAAATTCAGTGAAGGTTTAAACTTTTTTTTTAAAGTGGCCGAAATTAAGGCGCGTGCCATTTATTTCGGCCACCTACAAAAAACTGGCCATAAATATTGCTTAAACGAACAATAAAAATTTCTAAAGGTTGCAAAATTATCCTTGGGTATTGTTCTTGGTACATATAACTTAATTTTTCCCGTTTGCGAACTTTAATAGTTATTAGCAAGACTTTAAATAATTATGTCAAAACCTTAAAAAAACAAGTTTTAATAACCTGTGTTTTTTGTTCAATTTTTATTTTTGGCTTAAAAAACGTCAAAACAAAGTCAAACGAGCAAAAAAATTCTTTATAAATACGGCAGTACAATGATATTTAAAAACAGCAAAAAACGGCAGGTTCTTTCACCTAAATTTTCAGCTGGCCGAAATTAACGGAATCTTAAAATGCGCAGTTAGATAAACGCCTTGCAAAATGATTTTGAAGAAAATATCACAACATGAAAATTAACAACTTTGAGCCTTAAATAGAAGATATTTTGTTATATATTGCTTCGTTCTAAATTTGATGCAGTTTAAACACAAAGCAAAAATTAAGAAAATCATAAAAAATTCACTTTTTGTATGAAAATGTTGATAATGTAGAATAACAAAAATAAAAAACTTTTGCAAAAACACTTTATTCAAGATTAATCCAGTTACTTTTGTGCTAATTTTTTTGTGTTATAAAAATAAGCCAATTTTCTAACACCCTAAATTGGTGGCCGAAATTAAGGCGTGGCCGAAATTAAGTCAGTTACCCTAAATAAAATTATTTTGCCATGTGAATAGGGTAATGCATGTAATTTCGGCACTTTTTGGAAATTTTTTAAACCGTTTTTTGACCATAACTTTTTTCAGCTTTGTTTGATCAAAAAGTTTTAGATTACAAAGTTGTGTATTTTCTTATTCTAAACACACTGATATGCATAACAATTAACATCTACGTAAATTTCGTTTTATAAGGGACGAATTTGAAAATGGCCACTTTGGAAAATTCGTTTGGTGCATTTAATTTCGGCACTTTTTTTCTTCAGGCTATAACTTCTTGTTTTTAGGTCAATATTAATGTTTAATGGCTTATTTGAAGGTTGACTGCCACATTTACTGCTATATTGGTTATTTTTACTTTAATTTGTTTTTATCTGAGTAAAAAATTGAAAACTAAATTAAAGTGCCGAAATTAAATGCATTTTCGAAAGTGCCGAAATTAAATGCACCTTTTGCCCATTTTCCTTTAAGAAGTTACTACAGCCAACAAAAAAATTGGTAGATGATGTTATGACTGTCCTTTTTTTCGCCCATTCATCTAGTTTCTAACGAGCTATCAATCACTTCTCAATTCAAATTTGGGACCAAGTTATGATAAGATATGTAATCAAAACTTGAAAAAGTGACGAAATTAAATGTATGACCCTACACAGACAGGAAAGATACAAAACGCCGAACGAAAAATCAATAAGGCCAATAAATTTTAAAATTTCGTTGAAAAATATATGTGAAAATCTTTGTTGCTTTTTCTGATTTGAGATTTATTAAGCAAATACGCTAACCGAAATCGCTAATAATTTAACCCGGGATTAAGGTCCCTTATTTTACACAGAACATGACATCATATTGGAAAATTTCTAAAAAATATTTTCTTGTTTTTATGAAAACTGTGTTAATAAACCGAACATATTTTTTGTTTTTGTTTCGTAAGGCAAGCAAACTTTAGATATTCTAAGTGAGACCACTAGAGTTCAAACCAAATTTCTTAGTTTTATTGTTCTGTGTGAAAAACAAATTTTTAGTATGAAAATCGGAAATTCTATGTGGACCTGGATCAATGAACCTGCGATTTTGTTTCCCATCTAATGACGTGCACATAATAAAATGCGAACGTGCAATTGAAGCACATAATAAAATGCGAACGTGCAATTGAAGCACATAATAAAATGCGAACGTGCAGTTAAAACTTGTTCGTTTTATTTTTTTAAAGATCATAACATCTTTTTTTGATGTTTATGTATCTTGTTTGCATAAGGAGTTCACAATCCAAACTTTTTAACCATTATGATTAGATCCGAACTAAAACGGCCAGTCAAAAACATCCGCACTTGTAATTTCATTTAACTACTTAACTACCTACTTATAATTTTTAAAGTAGTTAACTTTGATTTTTGGTTAACTATCACAACACTAGATTTTTAACGTTGAGTACTATAAGTTTTAAACTTATTTAAAACAACAAAAATAGTATTAAAAATGCAGATAGGGTAATTTTATATGTATTTCAAGCTCAAATAAGCTCAAAATCGCTACTTTAAGAGGCGAAGCTCCGTAGCTATCTTTACTTTATATGGCCGGAGCTACGGAAACTGATATCGGAGGGTAGGAACATCACTATTGAGTACACGCGTACATTTGGGGGTGTATGTAGCTTAACTTATTAGCTCTACCCATTCTTTCGCAAAATATATAATAATCCATTTAATTTTTTTCTGTTACGAGTTTTGTTTCGCAGACTTTAGTTTTTTTTATTTTATAAATAAAATAAATTATTTAGTTATAATACATAAATATTAACAAATCCAGCAATATTAAAAAGTTATGTATTTTAAGGGTTTCTCGTTCTGTTTAAAAGTTTTAAAACTCCAAAATTTGTATTTGAAATGTTAAAAACTTATGTAGTTTCTTAGTTTTGTAAAGTTTAAACATTCTCACAATAAATTTGGACATAAATTATTTAAAAATGGAAACTTTGTTTGTACATTCAGATTCAACTTGTACTGTTCAAAAAAAACACCGATTTAGTTTAAAACGTTGCGGTACCAAGTAAGTTGTAACGAAAGTCCAAATAAATAAATTAAGACACACCAAAATATAACACAGAAATTACCAAATACCATAAAAAATCATAGGTGTTATCACAGAAAAAACATTCCCATGTAGTAAAAAAACACAGAATATTATAGCCAGAAGCACAACATAAACACACAAAATACTTTTCAAGTCCTGGGGATCTAGTGTAATATAACTATATAAAACCAATTATTGCATCTGAGAAATACGTTTAAATTATTGAATTATTAACTCTATAAGATTGCCAAATTTTAGATAAAAACACTATATAAAACTATTTTAAGCATACAAATTTTTTCTTGTAATACTGTCTATGTTCAACTGGTTATGCTTCAATAAATAATGAAAATTAACGCTCTGTTAAGAATTCTACATCCCGAACCAACTGCTGGAAATCTTGTCGTAGAAGGCGGAAATGGATGCGCTGCTCATGCTCTTCGGGAGTTGGTCCTCCTTCCGTTTCTGCAAAGCCGCCATGTTTACTGTACTTATGGCAGCTGGCAAATGAACAGTAGCCTAAAAATACGCTTTTCAGTTTAATATTTTTTGCTTCGTTTTATACCTAATGATTTAATAATTATTTTTCTTCTTATTTTTTTGAATACAGTAGTTCACATGATTATGTACACACAAACAGGAACTACGTGCAAAACGCCAACAGCTACGCAGACACTACAAACAGTATTTTGTTTATTTACCTTAGCCGCTCCACCGCTCAAACTGTGCTCTGTGCTGGCGGCCGGTGCGGAGACCGGGAGGAGCTGAAATCGGGACACGCCTCCCGACAGTGGTAGGAGCTGGGGGTGCTCGGATCCGGCGGCCGACTTCCCCGGCCCGGCCCGACCCAACTGACTCACCGCTTCCGGTAGCAGGAGAACGCCGTAGAGAGCCTAAATACACAAAATCATAAGTATTAAGTTAATTGTTATTTATCTATATCTATCGATCTATATAGTTTATTTCATACATACATACAAAATGACAATAAGTACAGGGTCAAATAAAAGAGTAAACAAACAAAAAGACTGCGTATGAAATAATAATAATAATGTTGCACAGGTATAAAAAAATACTACTAATATGCAACATACAAATTCTCAATAATATATTCCTAATTTGCAAAATATATGACTTTTTATAAAATATTTGTAAAGAATTTTGCGAAACAATGTCAAATGCCAAGCTATTCCAGGAATTTACAATTCGATTTGAAAAAATATTTTAAAATATCCATTCGAACTTTTAACTTATTAAGCTTAAAACCGTTTATTATTACATACTTATATCAATAATTTATTTTATTATAGCTTAAACATTGTATGTTGTAAACGAAAATTGAACTATTATAGGATCAAGAATAGGCTATTTTTGTAGATTGAAGTGGTTAGTCTGCAAGAAAATTTTATACGTAGTAATATAAAACGAAATTATGTTTGTTTCAAAGTTGCTGAAAAAGGTTTTGTGACGTTTTGTGTCATGGAAATTTAAAAAGTAATGCCGGATTTTAAATTAAACAAACATTTTAAAAAGAAAGTTCACACTTTCGAACATACCATTATTATTTTTATTCTATAATTTTCTTTCTAGAGTTTTTATCGTGGAGAATTTGACTCGTAATCATATTTTAAATTAAAAAATTATTTAGACCAAACTAGCACTTTACATGCCAAACCAAAACAAAGTAGCGCTTTCAGCCACAAAGCCAACCCAACAAAACTCTGGAAAACAATAAAATCCCTGGGCAATAAACCCTCACCCTCACCAAATTCAGATATAAATTTTAATGGAACTCAAATCAATAACCCTCAGAAATGGCCAACAGATTCAACAAACAATTCACTTCAATTAAACCTTTTAAAACTCCAAAAGAAAACTGTAAATTTTTCAGAAATATTAAAAACCTAACCAGGATAAAGCCGAAATTAAAACAGCAGATGTCGAAAAAGCGATAAAAACAGCAAACAACTCAAAAGCTTTTGGCCCAGACAATCTAACCATATTTCACCTCAAAAACCTCGGTCCTCTCGGAATCAAATACCTAACTGATCTATTCAATCTTTCATTTAAAACAAACAGCATACCAAATATCTGGAAAACTTCACTCATAATACGACTGCCAAAACCAGGAAAGCATCTCAACATTTCAACCTCCTACAGATCAATTTCTCTTCTCTGCCCAGCTATAAAATTTTTAGAAGCAATAATTCAACCGATCCTTCTGCAACATCTAAAACAGCACCCAGATCAGCATGGATTCAAACCCAAACATTCAACAACAACTGCCCTGCTTCAACTTACAACTGACATAGCCACCGGATTCAACCAAAAAGCCCCACCAAAACGTACAGTAGTAGCCGCGTTGGATCTAACCAAGGCATTTGATACAATCAGCATTGATATTTTAAAAAACCAAGATAGCCAACAGAACACTTCCAGCCTACCGTATCAGATGGCTAAGTGGTTACCTCAGAGGCAGAACCAGCAAAACAATTTTCAGAGACTCAACTTCTAAAGCTAGGATAGTTCAAACAGGAGTTCCCCAAGGCTCCGTAATCTCACCAAATCTTTTCAACTTTTATATTTCAGACCTACCGCTACCGCCACTTCCAGCTAATGTCAAAATAGTCTCCTATGCTGACGATACCACAGTTTACTCCACCGGAAACAAGTTTACTGAAATGGAACTCGATTTCACCAACTACTTCAATATTTTAAACCAATATCTGGACAAAAACTATGTCAAACTATCAACAGAAAAGTCAACAGTTACCATCTTTTCCTCTTCATCACAAGAATTTAACTACCACCCAAAGGTGACCATAAACAACAAATTTTTGCCGCTAAACAAAAACCCCAAAATTCTGGGTGTTACTTTTGATCCAAAACTAACATTCAATAAACATGCCACCAACATAAACAACAAAACATCCAGGCGCAATAACATTCTTAAAGCCATGTCCGGCACCAGCTGGGGCCAACAGAAAGAAACAATAGTCACCTCCTACAAAGCTATAGGACGCCCAATTCTCAATTACGGAGCCCCAAATGGTCACCCAATCTATCAAAATCTCATTTCCAAAAACTAAAACCAACACAAAACACGGCACTAAGGATAGCAACCGGCTGCCACAAAATGGCTTCAACCGACCATCTTCATCAAAAGACTAACGTCCTACGAATCGAAAGCCACACCAACCTTCTTTCAACACAATTTTTAGCAAAAACCATGCAGCCAAAACATCCATCTAACGGAATCACAGCCAATGACCATAGACCAAGAGAGATGAAACATACCCTCCAATCAAAAATTGGACCAACAGCTAAAAGTTTCTACAACCACATGCTTACAGAAAAAGCCATCCAATCAAACATCCACTAATATTTTGTCAAAGAAAACGATTTGCAACTCCAACCTAATGAACTATTAAAAAAACCCACCACCAATCAACATAAGCGAGCAACTACTCCCCAGGGAGTCAAGAACCTTCGTGGCACAACTTAGATTGGGAAATTGCCACCGCCTCAACTCGTTCAAATCAAGAATCAGCAACTCCTTTAAAACGAATGTCCCCACTGCAGGGGATAACCTCATGGCGTCAAACACCTTTTTATAAGCCCTCAACATCCAACGACACTCAAAATAGAAGATCTATGGGAAAGACCAGTGGATGCGGTTAGGTTCCTAGAGGATATAACCTGATGCCCCGGCTATGAACAACACCACCACCAACAACAACAGCACTTTACATCATTATGGAAAACCAGGTTTATGATACAATAAACAAAAACTATTGTTTCGAGGTTTTCATCAGTTACCGAATTAAAACTTTCAGACAAACGTCAAAATCAAGGACAGAGCTAATATTACCTTAAAATTTTTGGGTTACGGAAAATTGTTTCTTTGCATACTGACTTCAAATTGTTCGTGAAGGATATCAGTTGACACGAATACCGAACGAATATTATTAAAATTCCAGCTTTTTATGTGCATAAAACATATTATGCAAGACAGTTTTGTTTTTTCTCAAAACTTTTTTAATTATTATAAAAAATAAATAAAAATTTATTTTAATGCTTTAATTAGCAAAGATCTTTGATATTTTATAAACGATTTTTAATAAACCCAATTTTAACCCTATAACATAACATTTTTTTGTTAAGAGAGTCAAAAATATGTGAAAAACAAGTTTTTTTTGTCACTTTTATTTCTTGCACTTTATGTCGATTATGGTTTAAGAAATAGTTTTTACATCCTGCGAAATCCTAACCACACGAATTAATAAAGGCATTAATTTAAGCGAAACAACGCTGTGATATTAATATTTTTGAAGAAATACTTGAATTAAAAAAATTGCATGATGATCTAAAAAATTACTGTCAATTTATGCAAAAGTTTATTGATATTTCGCTTTAAGTGCGGCGCCAAAACGTCCAAGTCAAAGGGATCAACGTACGATTCCAACAATTCTGTAATTTGGTTTATTCTTTTTCCCATTTCTTGCTGCTCCTAAATTAATAATAATAGAATAAAAAGTCTTACAACCTTTAATATATCTACCGAGTGTTTTTTTTTTGTTACAACAGGTTTTGGGTAATTTGAAGGATAGAGTAACCTTTAAAAGCATTTTTCATATTTTAAAGAAGATTGTATCGTCGTTGCTTTGACACAAAGAGTCATAATCAGTATAAAATCAACGTGACTTTGTCTTATTCTGTCATAGCTACGAAGGTATTTAATAATGTATTTACATAAGATCAGGGTTTTATTATTGAATGTTGACGAAAAAAATATTAAGGCAGAGTACAGTGCTGTCACTCTTTTAATCCCGGAAAGCTTCTCACCAAAAGTAAAATAACGTGACGACAGTTTACTTTTTGGTCAGCAGGTTTCCAGTAAAGCAATCCAGTCGCAATTTTTATATCCAAAATGAGCTGAAGGGCCAATTTCTGCTCCATTCGTCTACTTTCCGTGGCATCGCCCGGTCCTGCACAAAAATAAAACTTTGTTTTGGAAAATTAAAATTGGAATAAAAGTCATCAATGCTTCTTGTTTCATTACATTTTTTGACTAAAGTTCTTTAAGGAATGAATAATCATTAATTTTGATGTTTAAACTAGTGATGAGCCCTAGAGCTACGCTTTTAGGAGCTCCGGAGCAACCCCCGGAGCTCCGCCTTATTTTTATACTAAATTTGTGAATAACTAAAGAGTGATGCTATATAATTATTATTTGGTCCAATTTTTTTGCTAATTAATTTTTTCAAAAACTTATTTAAAACGCTAAAAACCTTAAAAAAGTAGGATAAAATAACTTTTAATTTATTCCAAGCTTAAATGAGCTTAAAATCACGCATTTAAGGGAAAAATCTCCGGAGTTCCCTCCGCATTAAATGGCCGGAGCTCCGGAGCATGATATTGGAAGGCAGGAACATCACTAGTTTAAACACACTAGTTTTGTTTATAATCTTGTTTTCATGAGAAAATTGTTTAAGTATCATTTCATCCTGATCAATTTCATAGATGAACACGGTCAAAAAGCTAGGGTGGGGGGGGGGTGTTTACCCCGGGTAAATGAAATTTCAAAATCTAGGAGGGGGGTCCTAGGGGGGGGGTCGAACTCCCCCTAGCTTTCTAGGGGGGTCGACCCGGGGTGGAAGATTTCAAAACCTAGAGGGGGGTCAGGTGGGGTCCGATTTCCGAAACAAAATACTTTTAAAACCATTAAATATTTAATAATAGTTTTTTTTATAAGATAATACTACATTTTATTGAATAAAAAGCAATATTTAGGTATAAAAAGGGTGTAAAAACATGAATTTGTGTTAAAAATTCACGTTTTTGCAATAAAATTTAGTATAAAAAAGTACTTAAAATTTTCTCGAGAGGGGAGGGGGGGGGGTCAGATTTCAAAATCTAGAGGGGGGTCAGGGGTAAAAAATTTGAAAATTTGGGGGGAGGCCCTGGATTTTTTTCTAGGGGGGGGGGGGGCAAAATTTCGAGGCTAGAGGGGATGGACCTCACCCTACCCCCCCTTGTTCATCTATGATCATATTGTTTTTACGTGTCGTTTTTTGAGCAAGAATTAATTGAAAAAAAATCAACCCATGCCTTTTATCCACAGAAATAAAGATTTTTGTTCAAGCCGACTGCAGTAGTTTTCCAATAAATGAACAACTGTGTGGAGTTTTTTTCATAGCTATAGGCCTGCTATGGGTGACTAAACCCATGTCATCACCCAAAACGCTATATTAACATAAGTGTTTTTTTTTGGAGAAGGGAGGAAAGAAAGGTCCACCCCCCTTCTAGAGCCTGGATTTCGGACCCCCCCCTAGAAGAATCCAGCCCATCCCCTCCCCCAAAGCTCGAGAGCGGTCTGGCCTGACTTCCCCTTAGCGAGGCTGACCCCCTCTCTCCTCCCGACCAATTTACAAGTATTATTTTTTATTTACTGTCAAAAACACGGTTTTTTAGTAAAAAACAGCGTTTAAATACACTTTTTAGGCATAAATAGGCTGTTTTAATATATAAAATTCAATATTATACTTAAAACACTTAAATTACTGATTTAAAAATAAATTTTTGTTAAAAAATCGGACCCCCCTGGACCCCTCTAAATTTGAAAACTCGCACCCCGGGTCGACTCGACCATCTAAAAAGTCAGGGGGTCATGGACCCCTGGAAACCTCCTTCCCTAAAAAATTTGGCCTTCCACCCGGCGTGGATACCCCCCCCCCCTCCGCGGACCTGACCAAAAACACCTATGTCTATTAATATCAACACTGATGCTATTATAGTGTTTCGGTTGATAGCCTTACCCTCCACGAAGGATTTATACGGGAATAATGTGAGTTTTATACATCCTACTCTAATAGTTAAAGAATGTTAACGACCAAAAGTCTGTTCAAAAATGATTGAGACTGAAAAAAATTCAAATGAGCATGTTTCGTTAACGGAATTTGACTTATTAAAAGTTAATTATTGTTAGTTATAATTTGATATACATTTATCGCCTGAATCCACCGTGCCGTTAGCGAGATATGCTCACCTCAATCGATTTCAGTCTAAATCGTTTTTAACAGACTTTATTTATACAAAGAACAGGGATCTCAATCAAAATTAAGACCATTCTTATCTTTATTTTAGTAATCTGAAAATGAACTGATTTTAATAACATTCTGCAAACAGAAGTCTATAGTCAAAAGCTTTAATTTTAAATTTTAGTCGTCTTTCGACAGTAATAAAACGAATAAAGTTAATTTTTCTCAAAATATACGAGTAAAAATTATTTTACGGTTTTCATTTTATTTGGAAAAATCTCTGCTTTCCTATTTTCGAAATTGTTAGATCGAGAACACAAAAGATAACATAAGCAAAAGACACAAAAGAAAGATTTTATTTTAAACGCCAATAGTCAAACATTGAACAAAAAATTGGTTTTGTATACGTACCTTTGGACTTTTTCGAAATAGTCTTTTCAAAAAATATCATACTGGTTGACCTCGCATTTTTTACTAAGGACATCAGAACTGGCCTAAAACATTAATAAAATTTATTACTAAACTATTAATAAAATTTAATTAAAATGAAACGTGTATCAGAACACAATTATAGCTCGTAAAAAATTATTAAAATATTGATCCAATCCAAAAATCACTTTTTAAAATTGATGGCTGTTACTCACACACCGAAACATAAATATTGTATACCTGTTTATTTGGACCAAATTCACTCACACGCAGGTGCATTTACTTTAGCTTCCTAATTTTTCAGTGGTCAAGCTTGAGAGTGCAAAAATATCCGCCTGATGTCCATAGATTTTGTTCTGGGTGGGAGGGGGGGGGGGAGATACAAGGTGACAGGACCTTAATGACCTTCGGACAGCACCCAACGGGCCTATGGGTATCACCTGGTTGCTGGATCTTTTCTCTCATAGAAATGAGTCCAGCTTGGCATGGCTAGAAAAAAGTTGTTGTACGTCGACCACACATGGCAGTTTTCCATCTATCAAACCAGTGCACAAATACAGCTCTATTGTGAGTGGAGTTTGTACCATTGGCCTGGCAGGAACACCCATGCTGCCCATGTACGACGTTAAATAGTACGATCAATATCAGGCGACTTAAAAAAATCCTTTAGGCGAAGACCTCGGAATGAGTGAACACTGCATGCAGTGAACACTCTAGCGGTGAAGGTTGCCAACATCGTTATTAATGTTGGACGAGAATCACAACCATGGGGGTGAAATTATTTTTCGCCCCTCCTGGCTTGTCTCAGCGCCAGCCCTTTGCATAATCTGCATAGGGAAGATAAGTTTCAGGTAATGCAACAACAACAAGGTGAAAAATTGTTTGTTTTTTTTAAATTTTCTATAAAATACAGAGCAGGAGTCATTCAGGACCCCGATTAAAGAAATTTGAAGCGAAGCTTAGCTTTTAATCGCTTTTTGCAATTGTCGGAATTTTTTAAAGTCAAAATTTTTCTGAGCAAGAAACGAGTAGGAACCAGAAAAATGCTTTAACCCTAAATCTCCAAAACACAGGAACCCGCAGGTCACAAAGGCGGAAAGGGGTCAGCTGGGTTTTATAATAAAAGTTTAGCTTCCCATGGACAAAAATTTATCCTCTTCTAAATTTTAAACCTAACCATCTTCCCCACCGAGAAAATTTTTAATGGACAATGTTGTATTCTAAATATTTACCAAAAACATGAATTTTTAACACAAATCAGCAGTATTTTTATCCTATAAAAATATACGGATTAAAAGAGATTTGCTTTGGACCCACCCCAATCTCCTTTGTGATAATCAGTCCACCTTGGGTGTCTTTCCTTTCATAAAAATCCAAGGGGAAAGAAGCGTATTCTCCTCTAGAATTCAACGTTCTGCTTACCCCACGTAACCACTCTCATTCTAGCTTTCTGTACGGTGCTCACCTATGCTTTGAAATTATAAAACTACTTTAAATAACAAGTAAAATAATACTTGGGCAAGCGATGTGCTGCCACGCTATTGATGGAAGAACACAAAGAGTACAGAAAACGGTGTAAATATCTGGAGCACTGCAAAGGCACTTGAAGTTTGGACGAAATTTTTTCGCCAGCTTCACTTTCCTCTTCGATATTAATTGATTCCCACTCCTTAAAAATATTTTTTACTTGAAAAAAACAACAAATAGAATACGCCTTTTGTCAGCTGTAAATTTGTAATGACGTCAAAGACATTAAAACCCAATTAATTTATTAGGCATACGCATAGTCAGTAGTGAAGAACTTAAAACAAAAAATTGATCTAGGCTTGAGAAAATATTTAATGCCACTACACATACCATAAAAGTTTATGTTGAATAAAACTGTTTCTGAAGGATCGCATTTTATCGTTTTATAGATTAATAGCTATATGACGTAACAAAATACATTAAAAAATATTACTAGCAACCTAAGCTTTAATAATACTCATATTACTTCAACTATAATCTGATTGTTAGCTATAATAAGCAGACCTGTGCACGGCCCCCCCCGGGGTTTTTAACGGGGGGCAATTCCAAAACGGGGGGGGGGGGGGGGGCACGGGGGGCAACTGTTTTGAAACGGGGGGGCAATAAAACCGGGGGGGGGCAAGCAGGGGGAAAGAAAAAAAAAGAGAAAAAAGAGAAAAAAAGAAGAGAAATAAGAAAAAAGAGACAAAAAAAGCGAAAATAAGGTAAAAATAGGTCTTAAATAGCTTAAAATACATTGAAATAGGCTAAAAACTGCATAAAAATTGCGATGATGGCGTCATCATAGGTCAAAAATGGCGTCATAAAATTATGGTACTATTAAATTTTTTGGCGGGGGGGGGGGGTCATAAATAAAACGAGGGGGGGGGCAAATCCTCCAATAAAAGGGGGGGGACATTTCCAGACCGTGCACAGGTCTGAATAAGTACAACAATTTCAAACTGACTAAGGGCCTACCCAAGATTTTGTTTTAAAGGAAGGGGGAAAGTGACGGAGGGACATATTTTTTCTGGGTGCGCAGGTGAAATAGATGATTATAATTTTTATTATTATACATAAGAAAAAATGGGAAAAATATTAAAAAAGAAAATAATAACATGAGTTTTCTAGTGTATATTACTTGAGATTCTTCCAACCAATCAGAAGCAGAACGATCCCGATTTAAGTCTGCAGCTTTCGTCGCTTCATCGATTGAATGAGAGACCCAAAGACTACAATGAAATAATATATATACAGACCTGTGCACGGTTTGAAAATCCCCCCCACCCGCTTTATTCAGGGACGTACCCAGAGTTTCATTTTTTTTGGGGGGGGCGGATTGTAGTACAAAAAAAATTTCAGGGGGCCCTCCCCCCCGAAATTTTGGAGGGGGGGGGGGCGGAGCCCCCCCTTAATTTTGAAAACGTTAAAAAAGCAGGGATAAACGTAGATAAAGCTGTATAATACACTGTTTTTGGCCTAATAACCTAATATCTAATGTTTTTAGCGATAAAAACATGTTTTCTTAGTTAAAAATTACATTAGCACACATTGGAAGAACATGGATTTCACAAAAAAAGAATTAATGAGACCTTTCAGACCCCTTTTCTACACCCACATTGTAAACCAAAGCACATGAGCAGCATCTCGACTCCATGTTATTCAGGGTGCCTACCTACCTATATGAAAAAAATCCGAGCCAATGCTATCGGCGGCTGGAAAATTTAGGAGGGGGGAGGTACATAAATCAACCAATATGATTGTTTATTTTGCTTTCTGTGTAGTACTTATTACATATAAAAAATATTGTAACTTTGAAATAACATTAGCATTAGGTAAGATAAATACCGAGATATATGTATGTATACTAATACTATTGAAAGTGACCGCTGAGCGAAGCGAAGCGGAAAAAATTTTTGGTTTTTGGGGGTTAATTAGGGTACTAAAATTATTTTATAGTTTGGCGCCGAGCGATTAGCGAGGCGCTAGAAAATTTTGAATTTTTAGCCTCTGAAAACCCCCAAATTTCACTATCTGGCGACTATTTCGGTGGGGGGGGGCGGCCGCCCCCCCGCCAAACCACTATCCTAATTTTCCCCCCTGTCCGACCGTTTAGTTAGTTAGCATAGCCAGAGTTTTCAAGTGATTTCCTCCAGGAATGCTGCTGCCTTTGCGGGTTGGAGCCATAGGTCTTCTACTTTTAGTGTGGTAGGGTGGTAGTATCCGACCGTTTCGAGGGGGGGGGGGGGGGGCGGCCCCCCCCCGTTCCTCCCCCTGGGTACGTCCCTGGCTTTATTGGAGGATTTGCCCCCCGCGGAAAAATGAAAAGGTACCCTAAATTATGATGCCATTTTTTACCTATTATGACGCCATCATTGCAAAATTTTTGCAGTTTTTAGCCTATTTCAATGCATTTTAAGCTATTTTAGACCTATTTTTACTTTTTTTTTTCGCTTTTTTTGTCCCTTTTTTCCCTTTTCCTTTCTTTTTTCTCTTTTTTTTCTTTCCCCCCTGCTTGCTCCCCCCCCGTTTCAAAAAAGTTACCCCCCCCGTTTTGGAATTGCTCCCCCCCGTTTAAACTCCCCCGGGGGGCAGTGCACAGGTCTGTATAATACGTTGTGACCATTAGGACCTTGGGTGCTTAGAAAAATTTTGAGTTTTTGTTGAAATTTTGATAATTTTTTGAATTATATAATTTTATTATTTATTCAGTGATTTTACATTCAATATAAATTTCTAAAATTTTTGGTATAGGTAATTAAAATACATACAGCAAATAATAAATGATCGAGCTATTTTGTTAAAAATTTAATAAGCTTAAAAGAATACCTTAATGCTGTAATGCATGCATTCGTAAGAACTGTTTTGGCTTGAAGCCAATTTTCACTTTCTTGTAATCTTCTTATATTACCTGTTTTCTCCTGCCCAGATATTGGAGTGGTTTCCTACAATTAATATTCCTGAAATTATTAAGCTATAACTTCAGTCACTTTAAAACAAAAACAAACTATGCTCAACTCAAATGCTATTTTTGAATTTCCAATACAGGTGATAGAAGATAATGTTCCGAACACATCGTTCAGGTGATACATTTATACAAGTGATAAAAATTGCGAATCTATCTTTTACGTAAATTATTGTAAAACTACCTCTTTTTAGTGAAAAATCTTGAGACATTGAGTTTCGAAGAAAAAATATTGAATGCAAGGTTTGGGTTCTAAACGATGACATAGCAACTATGTTTCACATAAATAATAAACAAGGTTATTTTAAATTTTTATTTTTTAGAAATTTACTTTTTTATGTTTATGAACAATTTTAGAAGTAATTTTAACAAAAAACTATTAAATCCTAGAATCTCTTTGTATCAAGGTCTAATATTCAGCATGTAACGGTGTTTTTTTGGCAATTTTAATGTTATTAGAAATGAATGTCACCTTCGAAGTAGACGAAAATCTTCCGCCAACATTATTAAGTTGATGATTTAAACAGGATTTTAAACTGGGAGACAATTCACAAAGACACGTGCAAATTTGCGACAGTCTGAGGGCACTATAAAGAAAAAGAATTTTTAGTCAAAATTATTTTTTTTTTTACTATTGAATAGCTTTTCAAATATCAGAAAGGGGTGGGAGTTAAACAAACGGAGCGAAGCCTCGAAATTGGTCTCCTCCTTGAAAAAATAACTGAAGAGACTAGCCCACAAATTTTAATTTACCAACTCAACAGTTTCTGGGTATAATTTTAGATCTAAATTTTAAGTCAAAACATTAATATTATATTAGCCAATCAAATTATATTTCATAATGCACATTGGTACAAAATATGCCACAGCCATAGATAAGTGAGAAGGAGTTTGAGGGGTTGTGAAGCTCTTCCATTAGGTAGACCAGCCTGCCCACGTATGATGTCGGCCATACCGGCGCTATTAAAAAGTTTTTGAAAAAAAATTATGTTAAAAAAATCAAAAAGCTCAAAATTACCTATAAATGTGTCTGTTGTAATCATCAACATTCTTATGCGAGAGTTGGCCCCATTCCAAAGTTCGTTGGTTTAAGTCACTCACAAATCTAAATAAACCAATGTCAGTTCGTATAGTTTCTGTAAACAAAAGATGGAATTGTTACTCAAATTATTTGAGAATGCTAGTCTGTTGGGTGGTCAATTTTCTTATAGACCTGTATGTGGAAGAAGAGGTGAAGGTTCCATTATTTTTAAAAGTAGTTTTTTAAGAGCAGAAAATCAAATTAGAGCAGCACTAACATTGCGTTATTATTAATTGTTTTAAACTTTACTCGACAACGGTTTTTTTTAAGTTTTCTATTCAACTGCCGATAATTCTTTCTATACAGTAACTATCGTAACTATGCACCATAAGGTAAGAGACATTCTTGGCATTTATACAATAAAAAATTGTGCTAATAAATTGTACTATTATGCTAACAAAAAACTAAAATAAGAAAAATTAAATTCTATACTTGTTTGTGGCTGACAAACAGCCGTTTGATAAAGACTTCCAGATTTTTTCAGAATCAACAGACACCTGAAAAGAGTTAATATTTGTGTCCTTATCTGAGTTATGGGATTTGATATGTTTCACCAGGGCTTCTTTTAGAGTTTTTAGAACGTGTTCCACTGACTGACACAGCCTATAATTAATAAGTTAATAATTAATAAATTTATCCTAAATAAACTGGAGAAAATTGCATTTTTGTAATTGCAAAAACAGACCGATTTTAAAAATATTAAAAAAAAGAGGGCCCAGCAGTCGAAAGCTTAAATGTTAAATTTAGTTTTAATTTTGATTATGTAGGAAATAAATAACCATTTTTCCTAAAAAAAACTTAGTTGTGTAACGTATTTTTTCCGACTCCATTTTCGGGAAAAAAGGCTTTATTCATTTCCATATCATCAAATTTGAACATAATTTAATATTATTAAAGTTTTTGGCTACTTAGGCTTCTTTTCTGCAATATTTCATCTAAATCTTTTGATTATTAACGAATTTACTTAGGTTTACCAGTCCTTTCAAAAAAACAAGATGCAGTAAGTAGAAAGTTCTCCTAATAATATAACATAAATACAGCATTCGTTCGATGTTGAGAAAAATTTTTATGTAGTGCGGTAGGTAATGTTTATGAATTAATAAAGGTGCGGTTAGTTTCGTATATGATAGAATGAAACTTCTGATTTAAAGATTACAGCGAATCCAATTATGAATCAAAGATTGCCGCAACGTGAGCGTGATTAGTCTTAATTTTTATTACATCTGATAAGAATATGACATCAATAATACGCAATAATTAAAATTACTCAAAAGTTTCTGGTAATATTCCTCTAGATTTTAGGGTCAGTGACGACAAAGGACTATCTGGTGCCATTGAAGGTGTGTCTGTGAGCAATTCTTTCCATAAATATTGGTTTAATAACATCGTTCCGGTCCTTTAATGAGCAAAATAATAACAATCTTGTCACAACAATTTTGTTTTCTAGTGGAGCTAATTTTAAAAGTTTTCATTTTATACAAAATTTAATATAAAACAATATAAAACTGCTCAGTATAACACAATGTAAGAATAAAAACAAAATAATGCTTCTGTGAAAATATGTTAAGAACTTTTTTATCTAATTTTTTATTCTTTTTCTTAATTCTTTTCTAATTTTTTTGTTATGACTAGACTACTAAAGGAAACCCTTAACACTGTTTTATATAGCATAATAGCAACTAGATACAAAATTATCTTTTTCAAAAAATATAAAGGGTTTAATACTGTCTGCACAGCTTAGTTTTTATAATATCAAACTGTTGAAAATTAAAATCCAACAAACAAAGTACCGTAAAAGCTTTTTTATACCTCAGTTTATCCTCATTAGCAAGTCGATTTTTTAAATCTTTAAACACAGTTTCAACTTTTTGGCAAATTAAATCCTATAAGATAAAATAATATTATTACTATCAAAATAGTTTTTGTTAACAATAGTTTTCCATCATGTTATCTAACTCAGTGGCGTGCCCAGGGGGGAGGGCGGGGAGGGGGCGGCCGCGCCGCCCGCCCCCCCCCCCCGAAATCCGGCGAAGCCGGATTTTTTCGTAAGGGGGAACCCTTACGTTTTTTGAATTTTGGGGGAGAAAATTTTTTTCTTAAATATTAATATAGGAACTTTCCTGATGCCTTCCAAAAGCATATTAATAGTCAAAAAACCAAATTTTCCCCGCTTCGCGGGTAGTTTAAATTGACAATTTATCTGTTTTTCCATTTCAATCGATTTTGCCGCTCAATAGTTAAGGCATACATGTTAAATAAAACTACTATAAACACTATTAACCTTTTATTAACGTTTTAAACACATGTTTTAAATGGATAGGAATAAAAAAAAACTTAAATTTTGTTTTAATTATCATCTGGAATTAAAATTTCTAGTGTATTTTAGCACCTTAAATTAAAAATTTTCTCCCCCGGGGGGAATTCTGCCCCCCGGACCCCCCTGACAAGGGGCTTTGCCCCTTGACCCCGCTGGAGGGCTCTCGTCCCACCAGACCCCCCATTTCTGGGGGGCTGCCGCACCCCAGACCCTCCCTCAGGGTTAGTATGTACCCCCCCAGACCGCCCCCCCCCCGAAATGAAATCCTGGGCACGCCACTGATCTAACTAATTTAAATATTAACGATTGCTCAATGTAAAATGCGATAAATAACACATATTTTGTTTGTTTTGAAAGTTTCAGCAACTAACTGGAAAGAAGTTTTATCGATAAATTGTTCAATATAAATTGCTTTCTGAAATTTTTATAATTCATATAAGCAAAAATGTATCATAAAAAAGGATGGTAGGTGCGGGAGGAATTGTAATATAAACTAAAATGGTGAGACTACCAAAATAATTACTATAACAAAAAATGTTTTAAAATAATGTACAATATATAAATACTAATATATTTATGTTTAATTAGATAGAAATAATTAATAAGTATGCATTGAGCTAAAAGACATTTCACAATGTGTAATAATCATACATGCTAAAGAAGACATTTCACGTTTATGCATAAAGCATAACGCTAAGAGACATTTTGTATATATATGCAAGGAGCATATAATACTAGGTGTTAGCAGATATTTATGCATTATTCAGACCTGTATCTGTGCACGGTCTGGAAATGCCCCTCCCCTGCGTTATTGGAGGATTTCCCCCCCCCCCCCACCCCCGCCCAAAAATAAAAAGGTACCCAAAAATTATGGCGCTATTTTTTATTTTTGTTACCTATTATGACACCATCATCGCGAAATTTTTGCAATTTTTAGCCTATTTAAATGCTTTTTAAGCCATTTTAGACCTATTTTTACCTTATTTTCGCTTTTTTTGTCCCTTTTTCCTTCTTTTTTCTTTCTCCCCTGTTGTTGTTGTCACCAGTCTAAAGTCTTTCTCTCCCGCTTGCCCCTCGTTCCCCGTTTTAAAAAAGTTGCCCCCCTCTAATAAAACCAGGGAGGCAGTGCACAGGTCTGATTATTATTGGTAAGTGTGCAAATTTAGATTAATTTTAATAATAATATACTTATTGAATGTTTTGAAGAATGAGATTAGTAAAAGTTATTGTGAGTAGATTTTGTTAGTGACTATTGGTTATAAATAAATAAAATAAATAGCTAACTAATACTGTAGTTGTTACTAACATAAAATCAAAACACTGCTCTACTAACACTTTGTGTATATATGTTCGTTTAATATTGCTACATACGACCAAAATACCAATACATTTTACTTTATAAATCACCATACAAAATGCTTTGTTAATTTTGCTTTCTGCACCTAGTTATGGTGAACATACTAAACCTGCTTCTGCACCAAGCAAGAAAGGTGTTTTAATTAACCTGCTTTCTGCACCATTTAAGGTGTCAATCTTTAATTTTCCTATTTTGCTTATTAAAGGTATCAAAATTAATCCATCTATACTAGCTTTTCTTGTTCTACCTAACCTGCTTTCTACACTCTCTGTGGTGTTTATGTATTAATTATTCCCTAATTATTTACCTGTTATCACCTAACCTGCTTCTGCACATATTTAGGTGTTTTTTCCTAACCTGCTTTGTACACCTTTTAAGATGTTTCTGTATTTGCTTACTTTACCCATTTATGGTAGTTATTTGTTAAATTTTCACGTTAAACATAATTTTGCACCAAATGTAAAACTTGTAATACAATCAGTTTTTCAAAAAATTTTCTGCTTAGTCTAATCTTTATTTTTTTATATAATTTATCAAAAATATATTTTTCAATTATTTTATAAGTTTTATTATATTGCATTAAAATATAATCTCTGTATTTACTTTTTTTTTAAATTTTTTCCATCAATATATTCTTAAGTAACATCACATAACATTTCCTTCTCTCTTATTACCAATATATTCTTAAGTAACATCACATAACATTTCCTTCTCTCTTATTAATTAGTATTAATGACAGTAATATATTTTTAACAAAGTAAAATGTTTTTGCCAGTTGAAAAATACCGTGTTTAGTAATTGATGGTGATTCTAAAGAGTTATATATTTATTTTAAAAGAAATGTTTATTAAGTTATAAACTATATTTTGATATGGTTTATAAACTGTATAAGTTTTAGACGCTGATACCAAAATCGATAATTTGGTGGTTAAAGTTTTGAAAAAAGGATGTTCCGTCTATGACTTACGTGTAGACGCTTTTCCAGTGGATCTTTTATCAAGACGTTCCATAATGATATTTCATCAACCAAAACAGACTGGCAAGCAGAGGTCCACTCATCAGAAGAGTAAACCTGACCAGGAAAATTTTATAATTAAAGTTTTTTGTGTTACAGTAATATTAAATTGGGTCCTCAACTCTTCAAAGAAACAAAGCTTTTCGCGTTTAGTAGAACAATAAACAATAAGGTTATTAATAAAGCCATCAGGCAGCCTTTTGTTTGAAGAGGGGTCCTATGTGATTTCACAGCAAATACTTATCGAGCCTTAAATTCGCTGAAATTGCCAAAAACAAGAAAATAAAATAGTTAAACTTTCATTCAAATCCAAAAGGGTACGCAAGGGATTACTGTTCCACACTTTAAATGCCCAATTTCAAAATTTATAGTTAGGTTTTATTCTACTGTTTTCTACGTTTTTTTTTCTTTTTGGGAAGATGTATTTCTCAAAAACCCTATTTTAAGGTTTTTGGTACTTAAAACTTGAAACTCAGAAATTTTTGACGAAGTGTTCCTAGTAATTTCAAATTTTAGGGAGGTGTATCCATAGGCTGCAGTGGGGTTACACATCTCCCAAATCATCTCAAAGGTGCTAACATTACCCTTAAAAATTTACAGTCCCTTTGGACACTTATAGTAAAATCAGGAGCGTCCCAGTCTGGAAAGTCTCTCGGATTTCCAAAAATCTCGTTTTTAATACTGATAGACAGATACCCCGAATTTTGAGGGGGGGGGGGCAGGCAATGTCGATAGTTTTGTGATTTTAGGGGATATAACCAAACATGGGCAAGTTTGTCCGGAGTGGGGGGGGGGGTTAAACCCCAAATTAGGGGGGGGGGGGGGGTTAAAATCCGAGAAACGCAAAATACCCATATCGTTTTTTTCTGGAGTGCATTTTACCCATATCGTTTTTCGATTTTGAAGGAAAAATAGGTAAAAAACGCTAATTTTAGGTCAAAAAGCCCTTTTTATTGCATTTTTGAGCTTTTTATTGCTTAAACATTCATTTTGACCTCAACACTTAAGTTTGGAGACAGTTAGAAGTCATTTTAAAGACATTTTGTTTTATTTTTCCAAAATTGGGGGGGGGGGTAACATTTCTCCCCCCCCGCACTTTTGAGTGGGGGAAGGGGTTGAACCCCCTTTTCAGAATTTGGGGGGGGGGGGAATTAACCCCCCCCCAACCCCTCCCCCGTGCCCATGTATGGATATAACCATGAATGGGCACGGGGGGATTGATTAGGGCTGGGTGGGGTTAACCCTCCCCAAATTCTGAGAAGGGGGGTTTAACAACCCCCCCCCCCACTTAGAAGTGGGGGGGGGAGAGAAAAGGTTAACCCCCCAATTTTGGAAAAATGAAGAAAAAAATGTCTTTAAAATGACTTCTAACTGCCTTCAAACTTATGTTTTGAGGTCAAAATAAATGTTTTAAACAGTAAAAAGCTCAAAATTGCAATAAAAAGGGCTTTTTGACCTAAAATTAGCGTTTTTACTGATTTTTTTTAAATCGAAAAACGATTGGGTAAAATGCATTCCAGAAAAAAAAAACGATATGGGTATTTTGCGTTTCTCGGATTTTAACCCGCCGCCTAATTTGGGGTTTAACCCCCCTCCCACTCCGGATCATCTTCACCATGTATGGATATAACCCCTATAGACCCAGAATGCTAAAAACAAAAAGGCAACCCATAGGTAGGTAGCCTCGTGAGGTTGCTTACCAGAAAAAAAACTATGTATTATAAGAATACGTTCCTCGGATATAATCCACCCCTTAAGGTCTCTCCGCACAGTTTTTATTGCAGAGCGTTCAGAGCAGGGGCGTAGCCAGGATTTCGGAAAGGGGGGGGGGTTGTACGCCATACAAATTTTTCGAAAGGGGGGGGGGTTGTAGGGGGTTGTACTCCAAATTTTCAAAATACCGTAAAAAATACATTAAAAAAGGGTAAAATTTTTTGCGCTTCGCGCTAGGTGATTCTTTTTGTTGTTATTTGCATTGTTTTTTTAAGTTAAACTTGAAAAATTTCCGGTTTAAAAAGGTATAACATTAAAAATCGTGCGATAGCACGAAAAAATTTTCTAAAATTGTCTTTGAAATTCGTTAAAAACATCACTTAAATGTTGTAAAAAGGTATATAAATGTCGAGCGCTGAGCGGAGCGAAGCGCGAGGAAATTTTTTAAAATTGTTTTCTTCGGACCCCCAAATTTTTACCTCCGCCAACCCAAAAGGGGGGGGGTTGCCACCCCTACAACCCCCCTGGCTACGCCCTTGGTTCAGAGGTAAACCAATTGCAATAAAGAGCAAAAATTACCCATTTTTATTTACACACAATTTATTTTTGAATTATTATACTTATAGAGTATTATAATATTTTAAGATATTCAAATGACGAAAATTTAACTAAATGGCGAAAAGCAGGGAAAAATCCTTTTTAAAATAATGGTATTTTTTGAATTTATGTGAAATAAATTTTTAAATTATAAAAAAAACATTATTAAAATATAAAAAAAATTGTGGTGAATCGATCTCGGGACCTTTCAAAAATTTGACGACGCGCTTACCGACTATGCCACGACTACCATGTGGTGATGAGCTCTAAAAGCGATTTATAAACAAACCCTCTGAAAAAATACGATAAAACGCACGACGCACGACAAAACGATTTATGCGTTAAAAAATAGAAAAGATATTATGGCCTTCCAAAAATTATAAATTTCAATAGAAATATACTATCTGGAGCTTTAAATTTTACCAAATTAAATTAAATCGAAGTTTCACCGAAATTTTGAAAAAATGAACCTCCATTTTTCACGGAAAATTGTATATTAAACCATAAATACAACAGTATTCAATTTAATTTTTACGTACGTGAAAAAGGGTAACAGTCATACATGGGCACGGGGGGGGGGGGGTTGGGGGGGAGGGTTAACCCCCCCCCCCAAATTCTGAGAAGTGGGGTTTAACCCCCCACTCAGAAGTGGGGGGGGGGAGAAAAAGTTAACCCCCCCCAATTTTGGAAAAATGAAGAAAAAAAATGTCTTTATAATGACTTCTAACTGCCTCCAAACTTAAGTTTTGAGGTCAAAATGAATGTTTTAAGCAATAAAAAGCTCAAAAATGCAATAAAAGGGGCTTTTTGACCTAAAATTAGTGTTTTTAACCTATTTTTCCTTCAAAATCGAAAAACGATTTGGGTAAAATGCACTCCAGAAAAAAAACGATATGGGTATTTTGCGTTTCTCGGATTTTAACCTAATTTTAACCCCCCCCCCTAATTTGGGGTTTAGCCTCCCCCCACTCCGGACCAACTTGCCCATGTATGGTAACGGTGTCTCTCTATTGGAAGTATTTTTTTAGATAAATAGTGTGCAGTAAATATTTTTAAGGGTTTTAAAAAAATTTCATTGCAATTTGATTTTTAATATCAATATTATTTCAATTACTTACAATAATATAATAAATGTTCACTTTATAATCGTGATATTTCTGCCTTTTTAACACTCATAAGTTTTTTAGTGAAATATTACTGTATTTCACGAGATCTCGTATGCCGAAAATCGCGATTTTCCATACTTAAGAAAACTGTCCGGAGAGACCTTAAATTGGGGTTTTGCATCCTCTGCTTTGCGACAACTTATCCATGTATGCAAAAATCATACAAAAAAATCAGAATTCTTAACGGTAGTGTTGCACATCTTTATTCCGCAAACCAGTGCGCGGTCCGGCGATACTCTCTCTCTCATTTATTAGTGACAGTACACACACCGCGCCAACGCCTCCCCTCTCACCAAATTATTCGCCATTTTTACCTATTTTTAAGCAATTTTTGCAGTTCGTAACTTAAATTTGTAAAATTTAAACCATTTAAAACTTATTTTTTTCTTTATTTTTACTTTTTTTCTTTTTTATGCACCCCCAATTTGACAAAAATTCTGACAAAGACAAAGACAATTTGCACCCCCCTCAAATCTGAGGGAGGAGACATTGCACAGGACCTATTCTGTACACCACATATTACGCTGTTTTAATTAATTTTTAAAAATTATACTTTTTGTGCAATTAATAAAAAAGATACCGGTTGAATTGTTTCGCAAACATTCCGTTTTAGTACTGTTAACGAGTCAACGCTCTCGAAATAAACCAACAGTTTATCCAGCTGGTCTCTTGCCAGTTCTAAGCTTCTAAATAATTTTTTATTTAAATTTTGTATTAGTTCTTTTTAATTTTTGTTTTTATACTGGTAATATATTAAGTTCAAACATTTTTTTTAAATACTTTTAACCTTTTTTGATAGACTTTATGTTCTGTTTTTGGAAGTCGGATCTCGTCAGGACTCACATAAGATTTTAAACCGGTTGACATACGTCGACCCCTCTGTGCATAGATGAACAAGGGGGGGGGGTTATGGTGGGGTCCACCCCCCTAGCCTCGAAATTTTGGGCCCCCCCCCAGAAAAAAATCCAGGGGGAGGCCCTCCCCTCCCCCCAAATTTTCGAATTTTTTACCCCTGACCCCCCTCTAGATTTTGAAATCTGACCTCCCCCCTCTCCTCTCGAGAAAATTTTAAGTACTTTTTTATACTAAATTTTCTTCCAAAAACATGAATTTTTGACACAAATTAATGTTTTTACACCATTTTTATACCTGAATATCGCTTTTTATTCAATAAAAAAGTAGTATTATCTTATAAAAAAACTATCATTAAACCTTTAATAGTTTAAAAGTATTTTGCTTCGGAAATTGGACCCCACCTGACCCCCCTCTAGGTTTCAAAATCTTCCACCCTGGGTCGACCCCCCCTAGAAAGCTAGGGGGGTTTAACCCCCCTAGGACCATACATGGGCACGGGGGGGATTGGGGGGGGGTTAACCCCCCCAAATTCTGAGAAGGGGGGTTTAACCCCTCCTCCACTCAGAAGTGAGGGGGGGGGAGAAAAAGTTAACCCCCCCAATTTTGGAAAAATGAAGAAAAAAATGTCTTTTAAATGACTTCTAACTGCCTCCAAACTTAAGTTTTGAGGTCAAAATGAATGTTTTAAGCAAATAAAAAACTGAAAAATGCAATAAAAAGGGATTTTTGACCTAAAATTAGCGTTTTTTACGTATTTTTCCTTCAAAATCGAAAAACGATATGGGTAAAATGCACTCCAGAAAAAAAAACGATATGGGTATTTTGCGTTTCTCGGATTTTAACCCCCCTAATTTGGGGTTTAACCCCCCCACTCCAGACCAACTTGCCCATGTATGCCTAGGACCCCCCTCCTAGATTTTGAAATGTCATTTACCCGGGGTAAACACCCCCCTGGCTTTTTGACCGTGTTCATCTATGCCTCTGTGCCCATAAAAATCTAATAGATTCGTACGCACCTGTCTATCTTTTAAAACCTCTTCACCTTGTCTTGTTATACAGCCTTTTATTTCGCGTAAGATCCTTTTAGCTAAATTATTTTTGCCCCAAATTAAAAATTTTTACCTATTTTTCCTGTAAATTCGAAAAACAACATGGTAAGAATGCGCTTCTAAAAACCTGATAGAAATGGGTTTCTCGATTTTTTTTAAACTCTCAAAAATAATCTGAAAAAAAAACAGCTTGCGAAAAAAGTCAATTTTAAAAATTGAAAAAAAAACACGAAAAAGTGAATGAAAAAGAAAGTTTATTATAAACTCAAAGCTAAAACTCAATTTTTGTACATTGATAAAACCATCTTATATACATTCCTCCTTAGTTTGTATGTAGATAGCGAAAATTTACTCTTGCATCCATCTTCTCATAATACCATGAAGTTCATCTGCTGAAATTTCACTTGGGGGCTGCAATACAGGAGGGCTAAAATCTAAAAAAGAGAAAATTACGAAAGCTTACGATTATTTTAAAATATACTTAAATTTTGTTGAAACTGTAATTTATTTACTTTTTTCATTGCTTTTTACAACGGATAATATCGTTATTATTACGGCAAAATGAGCCATAGTCATTATAAAATACACGTGATTTTGCCTCATTATGTAGTCGTACATGAGCATGAACCGGCAAGCTAGGGGGAGCGTGACTACCCTGGGTAAATGGCCCTTTGAAAGCTAAGAGGGGTCCAGAGGGGGGTTCCGGACCCCTCGAGCCGATTTTAAGGGGGGTAGACCCATAGATGAACAAGGGGGTGTAGGGTGGGGTCCACCCCCTAGCCTGGAAATTTTGGGCCTCCTCCAAGTAAAAAAATCCACGCCCTGCCCCTCCACCTAAATTCTTGAATTTTTTACCCCTGACCCCCCTCTATCTGAAATCTGACCCCTCCCCCTCTCCTCTCGAGAAAATTTTAAGTACTATTTTTATACTAAATTTTCTTACAAAAACGTGAATTTTTAACACAAATTTATGTTTTTACACCCTTTTTATACCGAAATATCGCTTTTTATTCAATAAAATGTAGTATTATCTTATAAAAAAACTATTATTAAACATTTAACGGTTTGAAACTGAAAGTATTTTGTTTCGGAAATTGGACCCCACCTGACCCCCCTCTAGGTTTCAAAATCTTCCCCCCGGGTCGTTCAAAATCTTCCCCCTAGAAAGCTAGGGGATTTGACCCCCAGGACCCCCCCTAGATTTTAAAATGTCATTTACCCGGGACAAACACCCATCTAGCTTTTTGACCGTGTTCATCTATGGGTAAACCAGTTTAAAATTCAGAGGGGGGTCCGGGTCAGAGGGGGTCCGGTTTCCAAACAAAGTCACATTAAATCATGTATTTAAGTTTTTTAGCACTAATATAGAATTTTATATACTAAAATAGACTGTTTATGTATAAAAAGAGTACAAAAGTACTGTTTTTTACTACAAAACCGTGTTTGTGACAGTGAACTTTGACCTAAATTCATACCCAAACTGGCTCGGAAGGGGGTCGATTTAGAATTCTAGAGGGGGCTAGGCTAGGGTGTCAAAATTTAAAAATTTTTAGGGGAAGGGAAGTGGGGTCCCCTAGATTTTTTCAGAGGGGAGGAGGTCCGAAATTTTAAGGCTAGGCGGGGGAGGGGTGGACCTCACCCTACCTCCTCCCTATGCTTATGTATGTCTTTAGTTGATAAGGTGCCGTTTAAAATTTAAAATGAGGCAGAAACACATATATTTTATACGAATTGTGGCTCATTTTGCCGAAATAACGAGCATATGTTTTTAAGATGCAAAGTTAATTTTGCTAAAAAGCGCTTTTCTACCAATTTTGAAACTAAAACATAAAACACCACATAAATGAACATAAATAGCTTACTTTTCACATCTGTAGGTAGCGCTAGATTAAATCCTCGGCTTTGAGCATTCAGATACTGTTTAAAATGCTCTAAAAAAAATTTTTTAATAAAAGGTCCACCTGTGCATAATAATTGTGCCTGGCCTAACTATAATGTTGTTGAATAACCTGAAACTTATCTTCCCTATGCAGATTATGCAAAGGGCAGGCGCTAAGACAAGCCAGGAGGGGCGAAAATGTTTCACTACTATGGTTAAGACTCTTCGTCCAACATTAATAACGATGTTGGCAACCTTTACCGCTAGAGTGTTCAACCTGCCTAACTACATCTCACCCTGTTGCCGGTCTTTCGATAATATTTTATTAAACTCCTAGCTTCGTCAACTCAAAAAAATATTTTCGTTGCCCCCGTTTTTAAGGCATCTGGCCAATTTTTAAGTCACTGTATTAAACCATTTTTGTTAGGAAAATCGTGCACGGAACAAACATCGAAAATGGGAGCAAAATATATTTAGCAATAATTGATATAAATAATATTATAATATATGATGACCATGTTAATAAGTGCATGCAAGTCCCTTTGATACGAATATGCTTATTGTTGCTTGTGAGTTGTGACCTTTGCGATGTGGTAAATTCAGTTTCGTTCTGCGCGAATTTTGCATTAAGTACAATACTTAAATTTTAAACATAAAATCCCAATTAAAAATCATAATTTCTACCTAATGTGTAACTGATATACAACATACTAAAATCTGCACAAAAACACGTGTGGTGGCTAGCTGAACATGGCTCGCGAACGACTGGTGTTTGAAGTAAATCAACTTTTGCATTGATCAAAAATCACTCTAATTGTTATTCCAATGGATTTGTTTTTTATAGAAATTTTACAAAAATAATGATGAACAGAACGAGACTCGGTAACAAAAGCATACATGACATGAGCATAGGGGGTAGGGTGGGGTCCACCCTTCCACCTAGAAAAAAATCTAGAGCTGCCCTTCCCCCCCCAAAAAAAACTTTTAAATTTTCGTACCCTATCCCCCTCTGGAATTCTAAATTGACACCCCCCCCCTTCCGAGCCAAATTTTGGGTATGAATTTAGGTCAAAATTAACTATATCACACACAAACACGGTTTTGTAGTAAATAACAGTACTTTCTAACTCTTTTTATACATAAATAGCCTATTTTAGAATATAAAATTCTATATTAGTGCTAAAAAACTTAAATAAATGATCTAATGTGACTTCGTTTGGAAACCGGACGGAACCCCTCTGACCGCCCTCTACTCTGGATTTCAAACTGGTCTACCCCGGGTCGACCTCTCATAGAAAGCTAGGGGGGTTACGGACCCCCTCACCTCCTGGCTTTCAAAGGGCCATTTACCCGGGGTAGCCACCCCTACCCTAGCTTGGCGGTCCATGCTCATGTATGAATGAAAGGGTGATTATTTATTATTATTATTATATAGGTTTCTTATTTATACGCCATTATAATCAACCCTTTTGTTGGTGAAACATATTCTCTTGAACAAAATTTTAAGTCGACATTATTTTTGTAAAAAACCAAATGTCTATCACCAATTAAAATTAAAAATACATTTCACTATCAATCACTATATGTCTAAAAACGTTGTTTTTCTTACCCGGAATCCACACTCCACTGTTGATCTGCTGATAGCGCGATACAAATCGACTGCTCCCCTGCCCGCCTGAACGGGTCGCGAAAACGGAATTGACATCTAGGACCGTGGCCTGGAGGCCGCGCACGGACTCGCAGACCTGCTCCCGACTGCTCAGCTCCGCCCCTTGGAAAACTCCGTCCAACCACGCCTTCCTGGCCACCAACAGACGCTCCAGAAGCTTTTCCGATTTCACGTTTTCCAGGAGGAAAAAGGCGCAAAGAATATCTGTCAATTCTCCACTTTCCACTGTTTGACTGTCGAATATCTTTAATGCTTTTTTGCAACGCTAAATTTTAAATTTTTTTGTTACGAGTTGTACGAAATTGACCTCGTTTCGCCTAAGGTAGGTAACACAAAATGTTTTTATTGTTTTTGTTATACTTCAGTTTTTTTTAAATTCTAGGCATATCACTATCAGACCTGTGCACTGCCCCCCGGGGTTTTTATTGGGGTAAGGGCAATTCCAAAATGGGGAGAAGCAACTTTTTTAAAACGGGGGAGCAAGCAGGGGAGAAAGAAAAAAAGGAGAAAAAAAAAGAATAAAAGAAGAAGAAGGGAAAAAGGCAAAAGGAACAAAAAAGCGAAACTAAGGTAAAATACGTCTAAAATGGCTTAAAATGCATTGAAAAAACCAAAAATGCAAAAAAACTCGCAATCATGGTGTCTTTATAGGTCAAAAATGGCGACATATTTTTAGGGCACTTTTTCATTTTTGGGCAGAGGGAGGGCAAATCCTCCAATAAAGCGGAGGACATTTCCAGACAGTGCACAGGTCTGCTATAATGTAATAAAATTTCGTGTACTGGCGGCAAAATTTGAAAGGAAACAAAACATATATACAGACCTGTGCACGGTCTGGAAATGCCCCCCTCCCCCCGTTTTATTGGAGGATTTGTTCCCCCCCGCCAAAAAATGAAAAAGTACCCTAAAATTATGACGCCATTTTTGACCTATGATGACGCCATCATCGCGAATTTTTTGCAGTTTTTAGCCTATTTCAATGTATTTTAAGCCATTTTAGACCTATTTTGACATTATTTTGCTTTTTTTGTCCTTTTTTCCATTTTCCCTTCTTTTTTTCTTTTTTTTTTTTTTTTTTTTTTCTTTCTCCCCTCTCCCTTCCCCATGCTTGCCCCCCCATTTAAAAAAAGTTGCCCCCCCCCCCCCCGTTTTAACCCCGGAGGGGGCAGTGCACAGGTCTGTATATATATATATATATATATATATATATATATATATATATATATATATATATATATATATATATATATATATATATATATACAGACCTGTGCACGGTCTGAAAATGCCCCCCCCGTTTTATTGGAGGATTTGCCCCCCCCCCCCGCCAAAAAATGAAAAAGTACCCTAAAAATATGACGCCATTTTTGACCTATGATGACGCCATCATCGCGAATTTTTTGCAGTTTTTAGCCTATTTCAATGTATTTTAAGCCATTTTAGACCTATTTTTACCTTATTTCCGCTTTTTTTGTCCCTTTTTTCCCTTTTCCCTTCTTTTTTTCCTTTTTTCTTCCTCCTTTTTTTCTCTACGGGGGTTTTTTTTTCTTCCCCCCTGCTTGCCCCCCCCCGTTTTATTGCCCCCCCCCCCCGTTTCAAAAAGTTGCCCCCCCCCGTGCCCCCCCCGTTTTGGAATTGCCCCCCCCCCCGTTTTAACCCCGGGGGGGGGGGGCAATGCACAGGTCTGTATATATATATAAATATCGTCGTTACTGCGGCAGAACGAGTCAATAAAAAAATCCTTGTTTTGAGATATGGCCATTTTAAACTTTTCAAATGGTCAGAAAAAAAGAATACTGTCTTTTGTTGCATATTTGATACAAAAATATGTTTTAACACTCTAGGTAATCTACGTTATTATGTATTTACCCCAAATCAAACATGCACTGTGGCTGATAAAAATTAAATTTTTTGTTGCGACTCTTTTTGTCAAAAGCAGCATTTTATTATTTATTCAGAGTCAGAATGAGTCAAATATACAGTGACTCGTTGTGTCACTTTAGGTATAATAGAGTCAATACCTGATTGACTCCGTATGGTTTGTTAGTAACAAGGTTTAAAAATCTTAGAAAACGAACTTTAACTCATATTTTGTTACAAAAGGCTTTTTATTAAGTTTTTGTAGCAATCATTAGTTATTATAGTAAGTTCCACATACAATTTAGTTACCATCTATATATATAATATCTTTTATGTCTTTTTTTCTATTGTGTTATATATATATATATATATATATATATATATATATATTCCATATATATATATATATATTCCATATACTCCATACAAATTTTTTGAAAGGGGGGGTTGTAGGGGGTTGTACTTAAAATTTTAAAAATACCGTAAAAAAGACATTAAAAAGGGTAAAATATTTTGCGTTTCGCGCTAAGTGATTCTTTTTGCTGTTATTTGCATTGTTTTTTTAAGTTAAACTTTTTGAATTTTAGGTTAAAAAAGGCATAACATGAAAAATCGTGCGTCAGCACGAAAAAATTAAAAAAAATTGTTTTTGAAATTAATTAAAAACCACTTAAAAGTTGTAAAAAGGTATATAAGTGTCGAGCGCTAAGCGGAGACGAAGCGCGAGAAAAATTTTTAAAATTTGTCCCTTCAGAACCCCCAAATTTTTACCTCAGCTAGCCCAAAAAGAAGGGGGAGTTAAAACCCCCCATAACCCCCCTGGCTACGCCCTTGTATATGTATATACATAGGCGAGAAGAGGGGGGCAGGGTGGGGTCCACACCATATATGTTGTTGTTGTTGTTGAATAACCTGAAACTTATCTTTCCCTATGCAGATTCTGCAAAGGGCAGGCGCTAAGACAAGCCAGGAGGGGCGAAAATGTTTCACCCCTATGGTTAAGACTCTTCGTCCAACATTAATAACGATGTTGGCAACAGGGTGAGATGTAGTTAGGCAGGTTGAACACTCTAGCGGTAAAGGTTGCCAACATCGTTCTAATATTTAGAACAAAGAGTCTTAACCATGAGCAGTAAAACATTTTCGCCCTAAATGGCTTGTCTTAGCGCCTGCTTTTTTTCGTAATACTAATAAGAAAAATAAATTTCAGGGTTATTGAGCGACATTATCATTTGTAGGCCAGGCGCGATACTTTATGCACCATTGGACCTTTTATTAAAGAATTTTTTGAGCGTTTTGAGACGGTATCTGAATGCTCAAAGCCGGAGGATTTAATCTAAGCCTCCTTGCAGATGTGAAAAGTAAGCTATTAAAGTTCATTGTATGTGGGTGTTTTGTGTTTTAGTTTCGGAAAGTACTCATAGAAACAACTTTTAGCGAAGTCCGACTTTGCATCTTTGAAACATTATGCTGGTTATTCGGCAAAATGGGCCGCCGATCTGGTAGTAAAATATATGTGTTTTCTTGCCTCATTTTTTTGATTTTTAAACGGCACCTTCTGGACTGAGAGACATACATAAGCATAGGGAGGAGGTACGGGTGGGTCCCGCCCCTTCCCCGCCTAGCCTTAAAATTTCGGACCTTCCTCCCCCTCTTGGAGAATCTTAGGGACCCGCTGCCTTTGCCTGAAATTTTTTAAATTTTGACACCTAGCCTAGCCCCCTCTAGAATTCTAAATCGACCCCCTTCCGAGCCAGTTTGGGTATCAAATTTACAAGGTCAAAGCTCACTGTCACAAACACGGTTTTGTAGTCAACAAATTCTTGTACTCTTTTTATACATAAACAGTCTATTTTAGTATATAAAATTCTATATTAGTGCTAAAAAACTTTAAATACATGATTTAATGTGACTTCTTTGGAAACAGGACCCCCTAACCGACCTATAAAATTTAATTGGTTTACCCATAGATGAACACGGTCAAAAAGCTAGATGGGTGTTTGTCCCGGGTAAATGACATTTTAAAATCTCGAGTTGCTAAGACCGAATCCCTAGCACTTCTCGGGGGAAGATTTTGAACGACCCGGGCAAGTTTTTGAAACCTAGAGGAGGTCAGGTGCAGAGTGCAGAATTTCCGAAACAAAATACTTTCAGTTTCAAACCGTTAAATGTTTAATAATAAGCTTTTTTATAAGATAATACTACATTTTATTGAATAAAAAGCGAATTTAAGGTATAAAAGATATAAACATAAATTTGTGTTAAAAATTCACGTTTTTGTCAAGAATTTCATATAAAATCATACTTAAAATTTTACTCGAGAGGAGAGAGGGAGAGGGTCAGATTTCAGATAGAGGGGGGTCAGGGGGGGGTAAGAATTTAGGTGGAGGGGCAGGGCGTGGACTCTTTACTTGAGGAGAGGCCCAGAATTTCCAGGCTGGGGGTGGAGCCCACCCTACACCCCCTTGTTCATCTATGGGATCTTTCCCCCTTAAAATCGGCTGGGGGGTCCGGAACCCCCCTCTGGATTCCCTCTTCGCGCCTTCAACGGGCCATTTTCCCGGGGTAGTCACGCTCCCCCTCAGCTTGCCGGTTCATGCTCATGTACGACTAAGTAATGAGGCAAAATCACATCTATTTTATAATGACTATGGCTCATTTTGCCGTAATAATAACGATATTATCCGTTGTAAAAAGCAATGAAAAAGTAAATAAATTACAGTTTCAACAAATTTTAAGTATATTTTAAGAATAATCGTAAGCTTTAAGTAATTTTCTCTTTTTTTAGATTTTAGCCCTCCTGTATTGCAGCCCCCAAGTGAAATTTCAGCAGATGAACTTCATGGTATTATGAGAAGATGGATGCCCGAGTAAATTTTCGCTATCTACATACAAACTTAAGGAGGGATGGTGTATGTAAGATCGTTTTAGTTCAATGGTACAAAAATTTGAGTTTTAGTCTTCTGAGTTTATAATAAACTTTCTTTTTCATTCACTTTTTCGTGTTTTTTTTTCAATTTTTAAAATTGACTTTAGCAAGCTGTTTTTTTTTCAGATTATTTTTGAGAGTTTAAAAAAAATCGAGAAACCCATTTTCTATCAGTTTTTTAGAAGCGCATTCTTACT
>JASAMX010011240.1:10000-13105 GCA_030248175.1 Microlaimidae sp. YZB2_3 | reverse complement strand
GAGTTCCGATAGAAACACTTTCCATAACTGATTTGGATTTATTAGTGATAATGTTTTTATTTTTTAGCGAATCTCGATTTGCTTCGGGGTTTTCAATAACACCGGCATCATCTGTTGCCCAACTTTGAATTTCACCGTCGCCAAAAAACAGGAAAAATACAGAACCTAAGGTTCCTAAGCCGGCGGACGTATAAAATACCTGGAAAATCAATAAGAGCGTTTTGTGAATTATAATTACTGTTTGAAAATAAATCAAAATCTTAAATAAAATTATAAATATCAATAATGTGCCAATTGAGAACATTTTGATATCTGGCTTTCAATTTCGAAAAAGAAGACCCCACAATTACCACAAAAAACAAACAATAAAGATGGGCTCATTTTCATGATTCCGGAGTCGAAATAGCATATTAGTATATAAATTTCATATTAGCATTCCGAAGCTTAATTAAAGTTAAAGTGAACCAATCACCGATGTGATTAAATTTAAATCATATACACCAATCTGGAATTGCAAAATTGTAATCAAAATCCACAAACCTTGTTATGTGTCCCTTTAAACATCAACTACTGTGCGCATTACAACAAATTCCAATACTTAGCATTTAAACAAATGAAAAAAATTAACTGTACAGTTTTAGTGATTTCAGGTAGTCTAGTGATTTCAAAGCTAATTTTAACATTATAGTTGAAGCTAAAATATCGATTCTTAGTTCGTAAGCCCTAAATTCCAATGAAAAAATTATAAAAAAAACTTGTTTTTTAAATGTCTGAAATTTTTCTCTACTAGAAATTGTTATGTCTGCAAGTGATCCGTACTTTATCAATTTAGTATCAATTTAATATCCTGTGTTTTCATTAGTTATCAAATATCCCTTAGTTATATTCTAAGGAACATTGTATACCACAATCAATAATCTTAAAAATACATTGTACATCTTATCTTTTAATAAATTATAACCGGCTTGTTTAATAAAGACGTTCGTAAATTATCATTTTTAGAAATCTCAGCCTTCCTTTTGTAAAACACATCATAAAACTTTATTGAATCAAAGGCAAGGACATTATCTTCGCTCAGTAAAAAAACTGCGCTGCACTTCTGACGACTCATAACTGGAAGTGAGATAAGATGACAATTTTTTCGGAGACAGAGAAAAAAATACCGTACCGGGATTTGAACCCGGTTCTCCTTTCCTTAAATTCCAGGCCTGTTCATCTCGTCCAAAGTACAAAATCCAAAGGACAAAGTGTTCATACTTTTTGTCCTTTGGACTTTTCCCTTTGTATTTTGTTTAAAGGACAAATTCTAAGTAGCGTTCATACTTCGTTCAAACGAAAAAATCCAAAGGACGTTTTGGCTTGTCAAAGGACGTTTTGGCTTTTCTAAAATTGTCCTTTGGACTTTGTCCAAAGGACGTTTTGTCATAAGCATGAACCAGCCTTTATACTCGTCGCACTGCACCATACGGGCTGGTTTTCGATTTACTTTACAGCGCTTCTTATACTCGTCAGTAGTTGTGAGTCATCACTTCAGGAAGGGACCATCCACGTCACAATTGGTTTATACTTATAAAATCAATTAATCTCAGGTATATCGTTTATAGCGTATTTTACAAAAAGTAGGCGGAGACTTGTAAAATAAGTAGTTACGAACTTCTTTATAAAACAGGCGTAAGAATAAAATAAACTTAAGAAAACTATTGTAACAAACCGTTCTCCACTCTTTCGCCGTTCCATTGGGCGTCAGAGCAGAAACCACATAGGGCAAAACGATAGCGGCTGCAAAACCGGAAACAATACCAAGGGCTGCCACGCTGCCGCTGAATCTCGGTGCAATGCACAGCGGCGCCTTGTAATAACCTAAGAATATATAATATAATTAAATATTAATTACGCTACTGTCATGGAATAAAGTCCAATTTAGAACAATGCATAAAACAGTCCTCTACGCCAATTAATTTAAAAAAAACAATAAAAAAGTTTAAAATAGATTATTTTAACTTAAGAAAAAAAATCTAAGTTTCATTTTTTTAATTTAGACTCATCCATTTGTACTTTCTCTTATACAATCCAAATCGGAGGAGGCTGATTAGTTAGTTTTGTACAGTCTAAAACAATCCAATACCTGTTATTTTGCTGAGGGCACAATAAGAATAAAAAAGTATACTGCGAAAGAAATACTGAATTTTTTATAAAGATTTATTATTTCTTCAACTGTCCTTGGGGAGTACGACCCAAAAACCCAAGCTTCATATAATCATAGTAGACGCAGCTTAAAAACGACTTTTCAAACCATTTAACTTATGATTTAATTTTTTGTACAATAAAAAGTAATAAAAATACCTACCTGCTGTACCAAAGCTGACCAAAAACAGGGTCAAACAAAGCAGAAAAACGGGTAAAACGGCTGAGGAGTTTTCACTTAATTGGGAGAGGCCGAGGGTGCTTCCGGCAGCGCCCAACAGTGCCACGCTGTTGAATATTTTTAGTTTTACGGTTTGCGACAATTTTATACACTAAACATAGTGTTTATATTTATATTTAAAAATACTTTAAGGACACATTTAATATTGAATTGAGCTTGTTTTAAATTTTTTTGACTATTTTAAACAAAAAAAGTTTAAAAAATACAACTGTTATGACGCATCCTAGTTAAAACGCTCATCATGTAAGCAAAAATATATAATATACCGAAAAATGTGCAACTCCTATATAAAAAAGTGCGGAAACGTAGGCCATTATAATGAGCCTCTCCATTTAAATGACACTCTCCACTATAATGGCATAGTAGCCATTTTAATTCGGCGAGTTAAAATGGAGAGGAAGCTATTATAATAGCCATTTATTGACTTAATTTCACTTCATATATACTCACAAGTCTAATACTGTCCGGGCCGCACGAGTTTCTGCGTGTCGGACAGTATTAAACCAACACGAGAAAACTCGTGCGGCCCGGACAGTATTAGACTTGTGAGTATATATGAAGTGAAATTAAGTCAATAAATGGCTATTATAATAGCTTCCTCTCCATTTTAACTCGCCGAATTAAAATGGCTACTATGCCATTATAGTGGAGAGTGTCATTTTAATGGAGAGGCTCATTAT
>JASAMX010011240.1:0-2500 GCA_030248175.1 Microlaimidae sp. YZB2_3 | reverse complement strand
AGGAAACATTTTATTTATGATCATCGTGGGTTTTAGTCATTTAAAAAACATAAGACAAATAATAGCAAAAATATAAAATATAAAAAAGCCGAAAAATATATATAACTAATTGCATTACTAAGACAAATTTATTGCCTTAATTAATGCACGCCCGAAATGGGGCACACTCAAATTAGGGCGATATAGCCCCTAAATAGGGCGCTTATTAATAAGCTGTGCTTCAATTAAAGCACTGTATTCTTAGTGTATTTCAGAAATGTATGTTGCTACATTTTTTTCCTTGATTTTTATATTGTATTCTTCAATAGAATAGAATTAAAAAAATTAAAAAATTAGGAACTTAAGGTAGAACACTACAGTTCCAAAAATTTCTTTGATTTTTCCAAAAACCACCACTCGAGGGTTTTCGGGGGTCCTGATTACGAATCCGAACTTCGTTTTTTGATTTGACCCCCGAGGGGGCGCTAGGGGGGGTTGCGACTCCCCTAGGAGGGACACCCTGACTCCACCCCGGTTTTACTTCAAAACCACCTCAAAGCACGTACTCGGGGTTGAATACAGTATTGAATAATGTATAATTTTTTTTAATAAAAAAGTTAAAATTAAAAAAAATTTTAAAAAAAACAACATTTTTTTGATGTTAAAAGCTAACTCCCACGGGAATTCGAACCTAGACGTCCTATATGCTGAGTCCTACGCCCTAACCACTCGGCTACTGCTCCGTCTTAGTTAAAAAGTTGGCTACCTTAGTTAAAAAGTACTTTTAAACGAACGTTTCCAAATGTTGTTTCCCGACGTCAAATCAAATTCATCCATTGCAAAATTATGGAAATTTGTTTACGAACCGATTTTAACAAACTATATATAAAAATGGAGAACTCAACAAGTTAGAAACATCGGCGTTGTTTATTTAAAAATCGTATAGAGATCTACTGAGAAATTAGGCTCCAAAGTTAATAAAATTTTCTCAAAAAACTCTTCAAAATGTCGGGTTTTTTCGGGTTATTTCTATACGATTTTGCTGAAAACAACAGGAAAGTTTTATCTACTCGTCTTCTAATTACGTACAAAAAATTTCTAAAATCGACACGCACAAAAAAATTTTATATGTCATTTTGTGAAAAAAACCTGCGATTCGTCGGAATCCCCTTTGTGGACCATTCCCACAGCTTTTTTTTAATTTTCATGTTTGATCAAAATATAAAAAATGATGTTCAGGACATGAGGATTAATACAGTATGTAGTTTATAGAAATTGGTTACAGTTGTAATGAATAGCGTCTGTACTAAGTTTGTGCGGTTTTTTCTGTAATGTTCCACCTTAAAGCCCTAAATAAAAAAAATTTCGACCTATATGTTTGGTTTTTAAAAGCTTAGAACATTTTATTTTAAACATTTGAACTTTACAAGTTCCTTATTGTCTACCTAAAATCACGTCACCTCCAAGTTTCCGCGACCCAGGAATTGGAAGTAAGTAAACAAATAACTGACAGATTTTAATCATATTTTGTAGAAGGACCCCTAGTATTTAAAACCGTAAAGGTGCGGTGCGGAGTCAAACTTTTTGTTTCGATTTTGATAATTTTTTGTGAAAACGTTACCCCTGCCCCCAATGGCCCACAAAAAATTTTTCAACAAACTATCTCCAGTGGTTCAGGATTTATGACTTCCCGAAATTGGCGTTTTTTGACAAATTCTGTACGTGACAGATTGCTCAATGGGTATAATGATTTACGACAAATTATGCACTCAAAGAAATCGGCTTTTTTTCTACTTTAATCTGATACATTGATCGTTAAGATTGATACAATATTTGTCGAAATATTGCGTTTTCTGTACAAAAAGCCCGCAATTTTTTCGTTAAAAACACCAAACGACGGCAGTAATTTTGTGATTGCACAACCTTTGTTTCCTTCACTTTTTTCGTTAAAAATACCAAAGACGGCAATAATTTTGTGATTGCACAACCTTTGTTTCGTTCACTTTCTGTTTTTAGCGAAAAATGGAAGGTTTTTGGTACGAAAAACGCATTATCTCCACAAATACTGTACCGATCTTAACGATCAAGGTATGAAATTAAAGTAGAAAGTAACCGCTTTTTGCAAGTTTATAATTTGTAACTTAAATCGTTATACTCATTGAACAATCTTTCACGTACAGAATTGTCAAAAAACGCCATTTTTGGGGGGTCATAACTCCTGAACCACTGGAGATATTTTGTTGAAAAAATTTTTGTGGGCTATTAGGGGCATGGGTAAGATTTTTAAAAAAAACCTATCAAAATCGAAGACAAAAAGTTTGACTCCGCACCGTACCTTTAAGTTTAAAATTTGGTTCTTTGTTTAACAAATATTTTTAAATAGGGATATATTTTTAAATAAAGGTGTTTTTTTAAATAAAAAAGTGTAACGAATGAATATCCACATATTAAAAAATGTGGTTTAACTTAATAAAATATAATCAGTTTTTAATTATTATTATTTTACTAGAAAGGCGAGGGC
>JASAMX010011239.1:0-26844 GCA_030248175.1 Microlaimidae sp. YZB2_3 | reverse complement strand
TAGCAACCGCTGCTGAATTAAATTAGCAATTCAAAGTCGTGGAAGCGTTTTGGCGAAGAGGCCGGTTGCCAATTTCGTGGATCCAAACGAGATATAATATAAAATTCCATTGTTCAAGCAAAATAACTGCATTTATGTGGGATTTAAACCCGATTCTAGCTAATATTTGTGAACAAAGTTTATAAATAATATTTATTTCCATTAAACATTCCACGGGTACCAAAACCCGTTTACAATCTCATAATTTCAAGGTTTATCATACCATTTCACACGCGACATTAAGAAAACAATAAAAAAACTCTACAGAGCCCATCGGCCTGTCTGCGCCCAGTCAGCCGGCTGCGGCATTATGCCAGCGCTAAGACAGCCGAGCGGCTGTCTGTGCGATAAAAAATCAATAAACTCTGTGAGCGCACAAAAAAACACGTGGTATTAGAATAATAGCAAAAAGTTAGATTTAACTAATTTTATTGCGCGAAGAATTTATTTAACAAAAAATTAAAAGAATTTAAAGAAATAAAAGAACTTAGCGACTAAGATTAGATACTTAGATATCGTGACACACACATCACGACACTACCCTTAGACAATAAAAAAAAGAGAAAAAAGTCTTATCTAGCACATAAAAAACAAAAAAAAAACAAAACTCAGCATTTAGCTGTATTCTAAACTAGATCATGTAAAATTATATGTTTAAAAAAACAGGTATAAAAGTCAATCTTCAATAATAATGATAACACAGTTTTTGTTTATCCTTCATTGTTTTCTTGCTGAAATAATTGTTTGAGTTTCATTCGGGCTTTAGCCGCTGCTGCACGTTTTGGAATCTGTGTTTTGTCTGTTCCAGCAGCTTTATTAGCTTGTTCCACCATAAAGTTTTTATCAGGAGCCATATTATCAATAGATTCTAAATTGTCGGTTTTGTTTTCATTTGGTGAAGAACCAACAAATTCTGCTTCCAAAGGATATAATAAATTTATTGTGCGCCAACTTTTGTGTCCATTTGGTAAGAGAATTTCCGCTGCTCGTAGAACACCATCAGAACTTGTACGAAAATTTACAATTTTTGCCAACTTCCAAGTTGCACGAGGCGTTTGATCTTTTAGCACAACCGTTTGTCCAATTTGAGGTAACTTTTGGTTAGTTACGCGGCCTTTAGTATGAAAATATTTCATTCTTTCTCGTAGGCTTTGCAAATATTCTTCTTTCCATAATTTCCAAAATTCTTGAAGGATGTGATGTCCTTTTTTCCATTGGTTTAGTAAGGAAGTTGCAGAACTGCGCGCTGATTGAAAGTCTGGATCTTTTATTTCACCTGCATCACCGTCAGATCCAACATTTACAATGGGGTTGAAATTTCTTTTTGGATTCAGGCACAAAAAATCTGCAGGAGAAATGGTGGTGCCAGAGTTAAAGTCAGATCCAATGAATGTTAGTGGGCGAGAGTTAACTGTCGCTTCCACTTCTACTAGAGTAGTTTCCATTTGATCACGATTCAATAGTTTGCAGCCAAGAGTTTTCCTCAGAGCACGTTTGACTAATCCTACTAATCGTTCATAAAAACCGCCCATCCATGGAGCATATTCGACAATGAAAGTCCATGTAATTCCTTCCTTTGCGGTTTCAGTTTTGACCTCTGATGAATTAATCATTTCTTTCCAGCATCTATCCAACGTTTTTTGAGCAAGTTTTAATTGAGATGCATTATCAGATATTATCTGAGTTGGTTTTCCTCTTCTGGCAATAAATCTGCGAAGACCCAAAAGGAAGCATTCGGCCGACAAATCAGTCATTAATTCCAAATGAATTGCTCGAACTGCCATACAAGTGAACAAACATACATATATCTTGATATTGGAAGTGCCTAAAACTTTAATATACAATGGTCCAAGATAATCGAGTCCCACAAAGGTGAATGGACTGGATTGAGTAACTCTTTGGCGTGGTAATGGCGGCATTTTTGGCAACTGAAACGGTCCGCCTTCATGTCGTTGACAAACAAGACAGTTTTTAAGTATTTTCTGCACTATCGATCGTCCTTGGGGTATCCAATATTGATTTCTGATTTCGGAAAGTGTGTGGTTCACACCAAAATGCATAACTTTCTTGTGGTGATATTCACAGATCAGACGAGTAAGGTGACTTTGTTTAGGCAGTAAAATTGGGAATTTCGTTTCTTCTTTTAGATCTGAAAATTCTAATCGACCGTGGCATCTGAGTAAACCATCCTTGTCTAATTTTAGACCAAGTTGTTGAACCAACTGATTCTTTTTCAGTTTCCTTTTTGATTCCAAATACTGGAATACATCTGAAAAATTTTCCTTTTGAACTTCCTTTAGCCAAAAAATTTTTGCTTCATATAGTTCTAACGCTGTCAATTCTTGTCCAGATGGTCTTTTTTCCTTTAAAATTTTAATAAATCGTTTGATCCAGGCAGTTACACGCAAAAGCCGAAACAAATCTGAAAACTTTTCTATTTTTAGTAGGGATTCTTTTCCCATAGGGTCCTCCCCTGCGACATTAGATATTTCAAACAAATTTATGTTTCCTTTAGTTTCTAACAAAACTTCATTCATTATGTCTGGGGTTATGTCAGGGACTTTCCAATTTGGCCATTCAGAATCTGGCTTTTCTAGCCATTTTGGTCCATTCCACCATAAAGAACTTTTTACTAATTCACTGGTTCGAACTCCACGTGACGGTAAGTCCGCTGGGTTGTGTTTTGACTGCACGTATCGGATGTCACATGGTGCAAGTTCATTTGCAACTGAAGCCCTGATTTCTTTGAAACGATTTTCAACAAAAACTTTGAGTAGTTTGTTTGATTTAAGCCAATGCAACACACACTGACTGTCTGACCAAATGATTGTCTTTTCAAGGGGCAATCTTAAAGCTTGGCGTACAAATTTTAGGCTTCTGCATCCTACCAATAACGCCATGAGTTCCAGCTTGGGAATGGACAATTCTTTTTTTGGCGCGACTTTAGATTTAGAGAATATTAAAGTTGAATTGTTTTCATTTCCAGTGACACGAAGATAAACCGCTGCTGAATATGCTTTCTTGGAGGCGTCACAAAAACAAAGAAGTTGATACTGGTGATTGTTAGACTGGTCAATTTGCAAGTATCTTTTCATATTGTAACTGGGAATTTCACTGAAGTCTTGCTGAATGTCTTGCCACTTTTCTTTTTCTTTTGGTCCTACTGGTGTATCCCAGTCAAGATTTTTTTCCCATAATTCTTGAAGAAGAATTTTTGCTTGAATTATGATAGGTGAAAAAAAACCTAGTGGGTCAAAGAGACCAGCTGCCTCTGAAAGCACTTTCCGCTTAGTACAAGTTTGTTCATTTTCCATTATTGATTTTGGTTCTGAAGGGCCGGCAATAGATAAAGTGTCTTTTAAAGGATCCCAAACAATACCCAATACTTTCATTGAAGCAGTAGGGGCGCGGTCTTTCTCCGAAATGCTTTGATTGAATTCATTTGAATTGGACCCCCATTCACGTAGATTCATAGAGATTCTATTAAAAATCTGTTTTGCCTCATTGTAAAATTTTTTTGCTTCTTCCACAGTGGAAACGCCAGTCACCACGTTGTCAACATAGATATTTTGAGCTATATTTTTAGCTACAGGAGTATTAATTTGTTTCAAATGGTATGCAACTACTGCAGCTAACAAATGAGGACTTGAAATTACTCCAAATGGGACTCTGGTAAATCGGTAAGTAACAAGATTGTTGTCACACACCTCCTTTTGTGGATTTCTTAACCATAAAAATCGGACAGCATCTCTTTCTGGTTCCTGTAAACCAACCTGCAAAAAAGCTTTTTCTATGTCTGATACTAAGGCAATCCGATTCAGTCGAAATCTGATCAATAGTGCTGACAAATCCTCCAACATAACGGGACCGCGGTATAAACAGTCATTCAAACTGTTATTTGTAGCTTTTGTTTTAGCTGATGCGTCATAGACTATTCGAATTTTTGTTGTTGTTTTATGAGGAGTCTGCACAGCATGATGTGGGATATAGTGGTGGACTGGGCCAATAACTGAAGATTCGGAAACTTCTTCCACTATTCCTTTTTGAATTTGGTCATTAATTATTTCTGCGTATTTTAACAATTCATCTGGTTTTAATCGTTTCTTTAATGACTTAAGACGTCCAATAGCTAAATTTCGATTGTCTGGAAGTCTGGGTGGCTTGTCTTTCCAAGGCCACTGAACAAAATATCTGTCATTATGGAATGAAACCGTTTCGTTAAATATGTCCAAGGCATTATCATCAGCAGATTCTTTGCCTGACTCTTGAATACCAAGGGTGTCTAGTTTCCACAAGGTTTCCAAATTTATTTTTTCTAAATTCTGTACAGCCACAAAGGCCTTAGAAGAGTCTTCTTTTCCTTCTTTCGACAGCGTTAACATGGAAACTGCAGTTCCTTTGACTAGAGTTTCTGTTGTTCTGCCGCTCAATATCCAACCCAGTTTTGAACACAGTAGATACAAACCAGTGTTGACTTTCTTTCTTTCAGGAAGGATAATGTCGCCATAATAATCATTACCAATCATTAATTCAGTCGTTTGTGGAGTACTGCAAAATTGATTTTTATCTGCAAGAGGGAGGTTCCAATATGGTTTTAGTATTAATTCATCCACTTGTGCTTTTTTGATTTCTCCCGTTATACTGGGAACAATGCTAACATTTAGTTTCAAAGATGTGTCTTGTTTTAAGAGAATTTCAATAGTGGTAACTTTAGTGGTCATTTCCTTTGACGTTGTAGTCCCAAATGTGAAAACTGATAATGGCTGTTTTCCTTTTGGCTTTAATTTCAGTTTCTTCGCCAAGGATTCAGTAATGTAACTGCGGCTACTACCAGTATCAAATAAGATTTGTGCACTGCTTCTACAGTTGGAGTGTGGATTTTTTACAATTGCAGACGCTGTTTGCATGACCACTTCCTCGCCAGACGCTAAAACAGAAGGTTCAGTGGCAACATTGCTTTGAGCTGTTTTGTGAGATGATTCAACAGTTGTTGCTGCTGAAGTGTAGCCAGCCATCATTGGCTGCTCTGGACAAAGACTACGATGATGAAGATTTTTTTCCTTGCAATAAACGCAATTTCTTACTTTTTCTGAGCAGTCACACCGTTCTGAGTTATGACCAGGCCTTAAGCAAAGAATACAATTATTCTTAAGTTTTTCCTTTCGCGCTTGAATATCAGGATATGTCCTGCACTCATCACTCCAGTGACCTTGTACATTACAATAAAGACAAGGAAAAGGTGGGACGCGCCTTGATTGAGGATTTGAACTTTTAGATGGAAGTCTTTGTGTTGATGAGTTCGCATTAGAAGAAACTAAGGCTTGACCAGAACTTTTTTTTGTTGAATTCGATGGCTTCTTTGAGTCAAAAACATTGTTCAAACTCGGATTCTTGTGTTGTTTTTCTGACCAAGAAGAGCCGGCTTCTTTGTTGGGGTTACTGAACTCCTTACCTTTAAAATAAGATGTTGTTTGATTAAATTCTGTCATCTCCCGCATGGATATGTACTGGTGTAAGTCTTGACAAAAAGATTCAACATTCCATTTATTAGGATCTTTTCCACTTAAAATTAGATCTTTGTGGACTTCGCTAGGTATTTTTTGGCGGATTAAAGCTAGGGTAAGGGTACTGTCAGTCATGTTCTCTCCTGCAGCTTCTAGTGAGCGGATTATCTTCTGTATAGCGTCATAAGTGGACCTAAGGTAGTAGGTGTTATTGGATGACACTGTTAGGTTCTGCAAATTGGTAACCAATGTTTGTTTTACAATTTCGGGCTTGTCAAACTGATTTTTTAGGCTTTCAATGGCAGAACTGTAGCCTTCATCGGTCAGGGGTACGCCATGAAGGGCTCTTCGAGCCGTTCCTTTCAGTAATCCTTGCAAATAGCTAAATTTTGCTGCAGGAGTTAAATTAACGTTTTCGTGGATTGCTGCTCTGTATGAATCCCAGAAAGCAGGAAAATCCACATATTTTCCATGAAATTTTGGTAATTCTAATTTTGGTAAATTAGCCGTCAATTTTGGAGATGGATTTACAACAGTTTGCGGTTGAATAATGCCATCTCTGATGCGATCATTTTCTAATTTGATTCTTTCTTTTTCCACTTCTTTTGAATTTTCTAATTCTTTTGCTTTTAATTCCAACTCTTTCTCTTTGATTCTTAAATTATCAAGTCTCTCTTTTTCTTTCAATTCCCATTCGTTTTTAATCTGTTCTTGTTTTAATTTTAATTCCGTGTTAAAATTCTTTTCTGACTCTGTTGTTTCAATGCTTGCTTTGCACTCAGCTAAAAGATTTTCAACTTCAAATATAGCATCATCAAACCATATAGTAAACGAGTTTTCTGTATCATCATCTTCATCTGGAATTTGTTCACTAAGTTTTTCAAGCTTTTGCCTTTGAGCTTGGAGTTTGCTATAAACTGTTTTTAAATTTTTTAAGTGTGGCTTAATTTCTTGTTCTGAGGGCTCTTCCTTTAAGCAGGACTGAGCGTCAGCTACCAAACCTTCATGTCTTTCCCGAAGTTTATTAAGCTGAGCCGTTTTTAAAACCATATTTATCAGTTGTAATAATTTTTGTTCAATCTGAATTAAAGTTTACCAAAGACACAAGCACTGGAAGGGCAGCGCTGCAAAATTCTGGACCACCAGGGAAAATCCGGATTGAGGAAGATGGAATCTAGACAAAAGAAAAGCGGCGTATTCAAATCACCTCTTAAACAGTTGTGGACGGCCATATACATATGAAAGGCAGCATAGTAAAAAATCCGGACGGAGGCAAAGTGGCAAATCCAAATCTACCACTTTAAGAATAGTTCTGGGCGACCGGATACACTGGAAGGGCAGTGTAGTAAGAATCCGGACGGCCGTTGAAAAATCCTGACAGGAGGTGTCGAAATCCGAGTGGGGGAAAAGCGGTGAAACCAAAATTACCAGTTGAAAAAACAGTTGTGGGCGTCCGGATACACTGGAAGGGCAGCGTAGAAAAAATCCGAACGGCCAGGGAAAATCCGGATGGAGGGAGACGAAATCCGGATAGAGGAAAAGCGGCAAATCCAAATCTACCACTTTAAGAATAGTTTTGGGCGACCTTGGAAAAATCCGGACAGAGGGCGTCGAAATCCGGATGGGGGAAAAGCGGTGAAACTAAAATCACCACTTTAAAAACAATTCTGGTGACGGGATACACTGGAAGGACAGTGTAGAAAAAATCCGGACGGGCGTATTAAAAAACCGGACGGAAAGCGTTGAAATCCGGATGAAGGGCGTCGAAATCCGGATGCAGGTAAAGCGGTATTTCCAAATCACCACTTTAAGAATAGCTCTGGGCCACCGGATACACTGGAAGGGCAGTGTAATAAGAACCCGGACGGCCGTAGAAAAATCCGGACAGAGGGCGTTGAAATCTGGATGGGGGAAAAGCGGTGAAACCAAAATCACCACTTTAAAAAAAAATTCTGGAGACGGGATACACTGGAAGGACAGTGTAAAAAAAAATCCGGACGGGAGTTTTAAAATCCAGACGGAAAGCGTCGAAATCCGGATGGAGAGCGTCGAAATCCGGATGGAGGAAAAGCGGCAAATCCAAATCTACCACTTTAAGAATAGTTTTGGGCGACCGGATACACTGGAAGGGCAGTGTAGTAAGAATCTGGACGGCCGTGAAAAAATCCGGACAGAGGGCGTCGAAATCCGGATGCAGGTAGAGCGGCGATTCCAAATCACCACTCAAAAACAGTTGTGGACGGCCGGATACACTGGAAGGGCAGCGTAATAAGAATCCGGACGGCCGTAAAAAAATCCGGACGGAAGGCGTCGAAATCCGGATGCAGGTGAAGCGGTGATTCCAAATCACCACTTAAAAAGAGTTGTGGACGGCCAAATACACTGGAAGGGCAGCGTAATAAGAAACCGGACGGCCGTAAAAAAATCCGGACGGAAGGCGTCGAAATCCGGATGCAGGTGAAGCGGTGATTCCAAATCACCACTTAAAAGAGTTGTGGACGGCCGAATACACTGGAAGGGCAGCGTAATAAGAATGCGGACGGCCGTGCAATTCCGGACGGAGAGAGTCAAAATCCGGAACGAGGGATAGTGGCGAATCCAAAAACTTTTTGTTTTTGCTATTAAATTTTCTACGTAACGCCCATGATGCGTGACGATATCGTTCGCTCTGGGTATGTGCGTAGCTTGCTCTTCCAAAGTTTTTTCTCCCTTTTTTCTCCCTTTTTTCTCCTTTTTCTTAAGTCCGTGGGTCTTTTCCCTTTTTACACCTTATTTCATTTCTTATTTCATTTTTTATTTAGCTTGTTTTTTTAGTTTATTCGGCCGTTTAGTTTTAAGTTTTTGTAGTTTTATTCTTTTATTTATATAAAAAAATACGTTCGAAATTAGCGGCTAAACGTATTTTTTAGCATTTTATTACTTTTTTAACAATTTTTTATTTATATTTAATTTATTCTTTTCTTTTCTTTTTTGATTTAATCATAATGTATCTCTACTCTCTTTGAGGGTAGTTGCTTTCGAATCTCTATCTTCTATGAAGATAGTTGCTCATACTCTCTACCTTTCTAAGGTAGTTGCTTTTTTTATTTTAAAATTTTTTTAATAAAATTTCTTAATTTTTACTTCCTTGTGTAACTTTTTATTTATTGTACATTTATCTTTTCGTCATTGTATTTCAACTATCAAAAAATATCTTTTTATAATTAATTTTTTATTATATTATTTTAGTCAATTTTTTATATAAACAACTTCTGTTTTAGTCTTTAGCTAATTTTTCCAAAAAAAGTTTTTCAATCAATGTGTTCGACAGCTCAAATACAACTTTTGGCTATAAGCGTGTACAAGTAATGTGGGCTTTCCCCTTTCTTTTTATACAAAAAATTTTTTTATATTTTTCTCACGTACCCCTTACTTTTTAATTTACTTTACAGTCTAGTCTTAGTTAATTTTGTTTTTTACTTCGTTTCCGTTTTTTTAAAAATTTATTAAGTGCCTTTATTTTATTCTCTTTTAATCTTTTTATTATCATTTTTTTTCATCCCTGGCACAATTCTTTTACCAAAAAACTTCTACTACTCTTTGTTTTGGTTTTTTCTTAATCTGTTTTTTGTTTTGGGGCCTAAAGTGGCCCCCCCTTAGGGGTGTGGGCTACATCCCTAAACCAAAATCATGTTTTGTCCAAAAAATTGTGCCCTCAGTCCCCGGCGTAGTCAGGGCCTCATAATCACCGGGTCTAGTTGCGGCGCGTGTGTCGCGCGAGGTGGTAGTGTCAATGGCACCACTATGGTACGTGGTGGTGCTATTAACCTTGTTAATCAAAACACGCCTATAACCAATAATTTTAGTTTTCTTACGTTATTAAACAATTCAGATCAATTTAACATAACCAATAATACAAAATATAATACTGTCAAATGTAACAAACCTAGATGTTGTACTTGTACTTATATTAATAATCAATTTTTCGTTACCAATTATTGTACTAAGCGTAAATTCATACCTAACATTTTTGAAACACTTAATTGTGAAACTTCTAATATTGTTTATGCTATTACTTGCAAAAAATGTGGAATACATTATATTGGCGAAACCCAAAGAAGTCTTAAACAACGCTTTTATGAGCATAGTCGAGATATTAAAAATAATACTAAAGATAGTTTCTTGGTTAAACATTTTAATAACGATAATCACAGTCTACAAGACATTAGTATTTGCGTCTTAGAAAAATGTTTAGGTAACAAACCTGATTTATTAAAACGCGAGGACTTTTGGATTAAAACTTTAAATACTGCATTTCCTTTCGGACTTAACGATAAAATCAGTGGTTATGGTATCATTTCGTCAGATAAAGATCCTTGTTCCTTTAAAAATCACCCTTATTTTTGTTTCAAAATGCCCACGGTCAGAGTTAAAAGAACTAGAAAAATTAAAAAACGTACTAACAAAAAAGTTAATTACAATATTGTCAACCAAATAATCAATATTATAACTCATAGTGAAGTATCTCCTCTCGATATCTATAATTGTTTAAATACTGTTTCCTTAAAAAATTTTGTCGAAGTTTTAAATATTGTAGAAAATATCTTTGTGGTCCATTGGGTCAAGTTAGGAGTTAAAGCTATGGCAGCTCATCGTTTCAGACATAAATTTAATTTCAACTCTGACTCTACTAAAACTAAAAATATTTATATTAAAGCTAATTTTGTAAATAAAGGTTTGGATCTTATTAAGTTTAGTAATATTTTTAAAGATAAAAGACTTCTTTCTGCTATGCCTATTACTATTAAAAATTCCGAAAAAATCAATATTGTATACACTTATTTACCTAGTTTAGGTAGTTATTTTTGTAATTATAAAAAATTTTTAAATAATTTAGACTGTACTATTTTGACTAATCTTTTAAACTCTAAATGTGAATGTTCCCACTCTAAATTTCGTGATCCTCTTCTTAATCATATTGTTACTGGTAATTTAGATATTATTGACATACCTGTTTTAAAAAAACTATTCAGTTTCGGATCCAAATACAGATTACCTAAACCTTTAGATTGGGATAAAGTTATTTCAGCTACTAACGATTGTTTTGATAATTTAATTAATCATTTTTCACGAAAATTCAAAGTTAATGTTATACATTTTAATGATTTTCGAAAACGGGCTCAATTAATTACTTCAAACCGTATAAAATTTTGTAAAACAAATAATTTCACCATTTCTTATCCTGATGGTAACTTTAACGAAAAACTTATCAAGAAATATCTTGAAAAACTTAATGATAAATTTATTATTACTACTATTGACAAGGCTAGCATTAATTTTGGTCTCATTTGTAAAAAATTCTATGTTACTGTTATTTGCAACGAACTCGGTATTGATATTATAACTAATTCTAGACAATTAAATATTCAAGGCAATAATGTATACAAAAATATTTCCAATGTAAATATCGACGATATAATCAAGAAACATCAGCAGTTTAGTACACAATTCGGTTACAATATCAGCGAAGATCAGTTATGCCTACCGTTACTTTTTAGTATACCTAAATTACATAAAAATCCTATTAAATTTCGTCATATATCCGGTGCCAGTAAATGTAGCACTAAACCTCTATCCATTGTGTTAAGTACAATATTAAAATTTCTCCGTAATCATTTTAAAAGTTATTGCTCTACTTTAAAAGATAAAATCGGCTGTACATACTGGTCTATTGATAATTCTTTGGAAGTGTTAAATAAAGCTAATAATATCAACAGCGTTGTCAAAATGTTTAGTGGAGATTTTAGCACCCTGTATACTAGTTTACCTCACGATACGGTCTTAGCTAATCTTACGGGTCTAATTAATCTCTTATTTAGCAATGCAAGTAAAAAATATCTTATTGTTGGTTATAATAAATGTTACTACTCAGATATTTCTAATAATAAAGTTTGCTTTACTAAGGAACAAATTTTACAAATTATTAATTTCATTGTCAAAAATTCGTATATAATTTTCGCTAAAAAAATTTTTTGGCAAAGTTCAGGAATACCCATGGGGGGTAATGCTTCTCCACAAATTGCAGATTTAACGTTATCGTTTTTAGAATTTAAATATTTAAAATCCAATTTAAGAAATCGTATCAAAACCAAATATACATTTAGATATATTGATGATTTAATTTGTTTCAACTGTAGTAATTTCTATGAAATTTGTAAAGAAATTTATCCTACAGAATTACCACTTTCTGACACCAGTATATCGGATAAAATTATTAATTATCTAGATCTTCATATTATTACAGATCATAACGGCAATCTAAACATTAATGTTTTCAATAAAACGGATGAATTCAATTTTAAAGTTATAAGATATATTCGTAAATCCAGTAATATCAGCCAACAAATCGGGCTTAATGTATTTTTTACCCAAGTAATCAGATTTTCACGTATTTGTAATACTAAGAAAAATTTTTTTGAAAAAATTAAAATTTTATATTTTGAATTTTTACAACTAGGGTATAACAAAAACGAACTTTTCGAACAATTAAAAAGATTTTTTGTTAAATATAAACCTAGTCTCGCTAGATTTGGTATTTTTAATACTGATAGTTTCAATAAGGTTTTAAGTTTTTATTTTCATTAGCTTGTACTTTTATACTTCATTGTTTTTGTTTTCGCATTTAAAATCGATTTTTATGCTTTCAATTTAAGTTAATTGTTAGAAAAATTTTTTCCAAAAAATTTGCATATTTATGTTCACATTCTGGTAATTCATGTATAATTAAGGTGTTTAAACCAAGCGTATACTTATTACTTTTTTATTTACTTAATGCTTTTATTATTTCTGTTACCTTTATTTCTTTGCATATTTTTTATTGTATTATGTCGGTTCTTTGTATATCTTTAGTTTTTTTAAAAATTTTCTCTATTAATTCAATTTTTCCTGGTTTTACTTTGTTTTTACAATTTATGTGCACAATGTATAGTCTTGTAAATCTTTTGTTTACATTTTCGATTGCATCTAGAATCACGCTATCTCTTTCGTTCGGTAAATATTTCTATAATTAAAATTATTTTTTTATTTTTAATTTATTTTTTATTTATATTATTTAATTTTGTTTTATTTACATCGATATGGATCAAGCCCCTCCAACAGGTAATTCTTCTTTCTTTTTTACTTATATCTTTTTTATTACAGGCCCCTAAGTTTTTTTTTTTTTTTTTTTTTTTTTTAAATATTTTTTTTTTTTATTTCGTTTATTTAACTTTCTTCAATCTATTATCCTATTGTTCTTTATCTTTCATTTATTTTTATAAATTTAAAAAATTAATCATTATTAATTTTTGTTAACTTTTTGTCTGTTGCATGTGCTAGAACCTTGCTGCCAAAATTAACTTTAATCTTTTATGCATATTTAGCTTTTTCATTCTTTACTTTTTAAAATTTTTTTATAATTTTACTAAAATTGTTTTATTAAAAATTTTCAGCTTGTTTCTAGTTGTAAAATAAGTAGAATAGCCTCTGCTGACGACGCGCAACTATTTTACTTATTTGTCCATTACACGTCCAGAGAAGCGCAGAAACGTGTAACTTTTGTTTTTGTTTTTATATATTTTTTTATACTTTTTCTAATTAATTTGGCCTTCTGTCTATTTTGATTTTTTGTTAATTATTTTTAATTTATTTTTTTGAGGTTATAGGTGTAAATATTTTTTCTGGGTTTTCCAAAAAATTCCCGCTCTTTTTGCACAAAAACTTTTTGTTTTTGCTATTATTTTAAATCCCAGGCTTTAAGTAAATATACAAAATTCAATTAAATTTAACTAACTTTTAAGCGAGCAAGCGAGGTTTGCAGCTTGTTTTTAAATGATTATGTGTTTATTTAAGTTAAAATAATATTAAGAAGAAAAAGGAGCGATGAAAACATGTTCAATAAATAACTTATTACTGCTTTGTGATATTTTGAAAGCGGCGCGTTAAGCTTTATTGCGTTGTGGCCGTCCTTCGCCCTAAAATTTTTTTAATACAATTTATAAAAAAAATGTTATTGTTGCCGTTTGGCTGTTACTGAGCGGTGAAGAGATTTTTTTGTTCTTTCCCATAGGTATTAGCGGTTTTCCTTATGAAAAGGTCACTAATTATAACCAAAACCAAAATAATAACCTCAAGAAATTGTTTATAACGTTGGAAAGTTACTGAATACTTAATTGATTGAGTAAATCGGTGGGACAAAAGTGTCCTAATACCCAATGCGAAATTAGAAAAAATTAGACGTTTTTTACATGAGCATAGAATTAACTGCGAATAATAGAGCAAATATCAAAATGGAATTCAGGTGTGTGGCCAATTTCGACATATATGTTTAAAAAAACTACTCCGAATATTAATTACAGCAAAAAAATTTTTGCAGGACCCCAAAAATAAAAATAAAAAAACACGAAAGTCCAGAAGTTAAGCAAATTAAGCTAATTAGCATGAAAGCAAGACATTTCCAGAAAATTTTTTAGGTTTTTAATATCAGAAAAATATGAGGAATTGTATGGTTATGAAAAAATTATACAGTTTTGATTACCGAAGGAGCTATTCACGAATTTCTTTTTTCAGCATACGCCATCAACCATGGTTAACCGCGCAGTGGCTTAACCCATTTAATATAAGGGAAAGGGCGTTCCGCGGTATTCCCTGATTGCTTTGAGGAATAAATAATAAAAATAATGATGATATAAGAACAAATAAACATTAACAACAAAATTGTTAAAAAACGTACCAGCTGCCGAATCCTTGCAAAATTAAGAGCCATCCCCATGATTTATTTTCAAATCTTTAGGTTTTTCACCCCCCCCCCCCACCTTCCCCCCGGCCCGGAAGGTAGAAAGTACATGGCTGATTTTTAAAAAATTGCTTTGAAGGTTTTTTTAGAGTGTATGAACCATTAAAAACGTTTAAGCTTTTGTTATTCATGTTTAACTGGGTTTATATATAGGCACCTTCCACTGGAACTTGGTTTATACATAAAGTATGCAATATACATAAGCGTCACAATAATGGATAATTACCGTATCTCCTACTTATCTTTCGTTGTATGCAGATTAACCGATCGAAATTTCGCGCGCTTTCGATCGGTTGATCTGCATACTACGAAAGATAAGTAGGAGATACGGTAATTATCCATTATGGTGACGCTTATGTATATTCCATACTTCATGTATAAACAGAGTTCCAGTGCAAGGTGCCTGTTCATTTACATCTAAAGCTAATTCACAGTGAGGTCATAAATGACAATGCGTTGACACCGCATTGAAAAGTGACAATCTAACGATGTAAATGCACGCTGAATGTGTTGTCTGTGGTCACCATGGTATGAACATAGAATGCATCAGCTAAATATCGAGATGCCGGTTGAAAAACTCTAACAAAAACTGATTCTAACCTAAAGGGCCGGTTCACACCGGAGTGGCAGTTGACAGCTGATAGTGAACGTGCGCGTTTACAATTACACTCTCATTGTTGCTGCGGTGTGAACTGTGTGCGCTGTGCGTCACCTATCATCTGCGTCACCTATCATTCCGGTGTGAACCGGCCCAAAGAGTTCCACAGTAAATCATATAGTATGAACCCTTAGTTTTCTAAGGCCAACGCTAGCTCTAAGGTTTTTTAATCCTTACAACTAGTATTTATTATTTTGCTGGGTTTATATATCCTGATCTATAAATCAGCCTTGAAGACACTTGGTACAAAATCTGCCCAGTACAACCTTTTGAGAGTGCAGAATCAAGGCCAAAAGGTGGCGCTATTTTCTGCATGTAACTAAAAGTTGACAGGAATCAAATTAAAACTGAATTAATTTACTTAAAATAAAGCAGAAACTCACTTTGTCCGCACCCTTGTACATTTCTAACGTGGCCAAATCTACGTATCGACTGCTTTTGTCGAACCCTTTTACTACAAAGTTGTGTTCTCGGTCCGCTTTACTGTCCATAACAACGTGTCCGGTGATCCCTGTTCATGTTTTAAAGTTCAAATTATAATAATTTTGTCACAAATAAAAAAAGATTTTTGTAATACTAGACGGATTCGGTTAAAATTTGGAAATATTGTAGCTTAGGGACTAAGAAATGTACCAAATTTTATTTGCATTAAATTAAACTTACATACGTAAATTAATGCCTTAAATTAACACGAACTTTACCACACGAGTTTTACTCAAACGTTTACCCCGCATTATACTGCAGGGGTGTATTTCATAAAACACACGCCGTGATTTTACAATAATTTTCGTCTGTTACTGTAATGAAATGCGTAGTTTTGGGTGTTTGATTTTGGTGTGTTGTGCAATTTGCTCTATAACGCCCTAATCGAATAACTTTTTTAATATCGAACCGATTTGCTTGGATTGGCCGATTTGGCCTTGGAACCGATTTGCTTCAAATTTGGTATGTAAATTTTTTAGGACCTAAGCTAAAACTTTTCAAAATTTCAGCCGGATCCATCCAGTATTAAAAAACTTTTTTATTTGTGAAAGTGCCCTTTTAAAGACAAACCAGGCGAGGTTGTTTTATTAGTTGAGGGAATAATATCACAATCACGCACGCTCAATGCACACATACAGACTATTTTTACGTAATAATGCTGGTAATTGTGTTAATTAGGGACGTACACCAGCTGCACGAGCACGATACTGTATTAAATTTTTTGCAAAGTTTTTTGCGCCTTAATCATTACATAGCCCTATCTTTTTTGTTCTATTTCTTCAGGAGGCATACAAATATAAAAAAATTGTTTTTTTTTACTAAACGATTATTTTGAATTTGTACGTACGATCTTACGCGTTTTATTTGAAAAAAAAACTCTCATGCGCGCGAGTTTTTATCCCAGTAAACATTCAGGTGTGGACGGGCCATTAAGGATTTGGGATATTGAATATGGGAACTGGGATCTGGGAACTGAAATTAGGTGTGAAAGTGCCTTAAGTTAAAATTTCATTTGTTGAAATAAAAAAAAAACATGTTTTACCGTGAAAATTAATGTTTTTACAGTTGTCAATGATTTTTCTGCCGTCTGTTTTGTTAAAACCTTGAGCCAAGCTTTTATTCAAAGCCAGTCCATACAGATATGTAGCATCATGTAAGTAAGGAGAAAATGTTGATCCCTAATTAATAAATAAATGAACACGTAATACGGGGTCTTTAGAGCCGCAAGTAGAGAACTTGGAGCCGTTGGAAAATTTTTGGACCTTTTTTAGGCTGAAGTATAGGTTTTAACAATTTTTATTTTTGGCTCAAAGTTCCCTCGGCTTCATCGACCCTAAACCGAAGACTGCTGTTTGTCTATTTAACGGATTGTTTGTTTGCTTGTTTGTCTGACAAAAAATTAATTTTTACTACGGATGTTCTAATTAAAATAAAGATTCTCAACTACATATTATTAATTAAGATTTTAAATGTTATTTTAAATTATTTGATTAGTTATTATTGTTTGCAAAATCTAAAAATCACAAAATTGTCAACAAAATTTCTACAAAGTAACAAAATCTTCGTTTTTGCAAAATAACAATTAGTGAACAATAGAAAAATTACATGATTTCAAAACCTAAATATTAATAATTAAGTTTTTAAATGTTATTTTAAATTATTTTATTAGTAATTATTGTTTGAGAAATTTAAAAATCACTAAATTGTCAACAAAATAACAACTCTTCATTTTTACAAAATAAAAACAATAATTGGTAAACAATAAAATTTTTTTTACATAATTCAAAAACCTAAATTACATTCGTTTTAGCATTCTTTAGATCTTTATAAGATATAAAACTTTTAAAAGTCCTTAAAAATAAAATTTAGAATTCTAAAAATTTTATGCATTTTTCTCGATATTTTTTCATCCTTTTTCCGCCAGGAACTAGGGAGATCGGGTCAAATTTTTACTTATAGTCAGCTAACAAAATCTATTCTTGTAATTTTACAACTAAAAACAAGCCGAAATTTTTTAGGAAAATTAATGAAAAAGGTTAAAAGTACATTTAATGAAGAAAGAATGTATTACTGACAATTTTATTTTCTATATAGACACTTTGAACTAAACTTAAAATAAACATAAGATATAGCACACGCTAACATTGCTGCTTGTACGGAAAAAAACCGTAATCATGCAAAGATTTGTTTAAAAACGAAAGACGAAACCCACTAGGGTGTTTAATAATGACATAACACTGATTTTTTTTTTGTTGATTTATATTAGAAATTGTCTGTTTCAAAACCTGTAATCAAGATTTTATGTAAAAATAAAAAAATATATGGCTACAGATATTATTACAATCTGTTATTTCCTGACACCAATTACCAAATAATCAGGGAATCGTCGACCATTATAACTTTCCGGCCGTTTCCCCGATTATTTGGTGACGGCGTCGACGAGAAATAACTCGGTTATAATAACATCTGTAGCGATGTATTTTTTTATTTTTACATAAAAATCTTGTTGGCACATTTTGAAACAGACGATTTCTAATATAAATCACAAAAAATCAGTGTGGTGTCATTATTAAATACCCCACAGGGTTTCGTTTTTCGCTTTTAAAAGAATATTTGCATGATTACGGTATTTTCCGTAAAGGCAGCAATGTTAGTGTGTGCTATATCTTATGTTTATTTTAAGTTTCAGTGCAAGGTGTCTATGAAAATAGGGTTTTAGTACAACATTATCAAAAACCCTTACATATTTTTCGTCGGATCGATTGGATTTGTAGTAAAAAGGCCATTTGGCCATTACTCTTGGCACATTTTTGCGAAAGAAATGGAGATCTTTGCTAGCAATCTGTTCGTATTCGACCTAAAACACAAATATAGCTTTAAGAAAACTAACAAAATTAAATTGTAAATACATTAAAAAGTGCTTGGAGTTTATAATATAATTCAACAGTTTTTGGGTTAATTTTTACGTAGCGTTTAAGCTTATATGTACCGTTTAAATTTTGACTTAACGAAAAAAAGTACAAAAAAGACTTGATCTTGTCATAGACTAACTTCGCTTCCACTAAAACTTAAACTGAGGGACTTGTACCGAAATGAATTTGAAATTTTTTACACTTGTATACATCCAAATCGAAGTCTAAGCTCAAACTTGAGCCGCAAATTTGGAAATATATTTAAAAGTTTAAAATCGCTAAAAAAGCGACTAACATGCTGCAAAGACCAAATAAATTGTCTAAAAAATTTTTAAAAAATAATCATTTTTTTATTTTTATAAGTTTAGAAATCTTGGCCAATTATGTAATTATACGTATATATAAATTTTGTTGTAACAAAGTAGTTATCTACTTGAGCCGTCAAACAATTTTAAATTTAAATCCGCAAAATTTGGAAAATTGTAACCCTGAATAAAAATATGATTTAAAATTGGAATGAGGCTAAAAGTACATGTTTTAGCAACTTTTGCTTACAGCTTCAAGCTCTATACTTTTCGTTTTAATTTGAAGCTCAAATCCTCACTCAAGTTGTACATGAGATTTTAATCGCTGAATAATTTTTTTGCCATACTGTGACGTCCGAAAATACGAATGTAGAGGCCAAATATATCAAGTTTTGATTAAAATCATGCGAAACATTTAATGATTTGAACCTGTAATCTGCAGCCTCATTTTCCTATGGACTGACGTGTTATTTATAAACCATCCCATGCCAATTTTACTTTGTAACTCGCATTGTTTGTAAGGCGTGTTATTTATAAAACATCAACATAACAAGAAAGCTGAAAAAAAACCTACAATCCAGGCCTTGTGAAAACTCTGCAAGGCAAGATTATCCTGTCCGTCCGGGTTCGGTGAGTAGTCCTTCCAGGGAGTCTGCCGTTCTGCGTCCGGAATTAAATCTGGTAAAAGGTAGAGGTGCTCTGCCGTGGCCAAATTCCTCTGGTGAACTCGCATCATGAAGCGGCGCTTGTCCGCGCTACGGTCCAAGCAGGCTATCACAACTACAAAAAATTCATTTTAGCTTACCGATTCCGTTTAATGGCGCAGTGGATGATCGGATTCACCATGTAATTTTGATGGATCAATGGTTTGGAGAAGTTGGGGCAAGAAAAGTGATACTTAGAACCAAAAATGGAGAACTTAAGCCAAAAATTTAAAATTTCCGACATTTATAACTAAGTCTAAGGCTAAACTTAAACTAAAGGTAAGCCCAACGTGGCTGCAACAGTTGTTCGTTGGATTAAAAAATGTCCTCCCTTAAGTAACCACTCAATCACGAGAATATAACATCACTTAATCAAACAATAAATCGAATCTTATTGGCTAATAAAAAACGTCAGATTCTTTTGAATTGAATGGTTACTTAATGGGGGAATTTTTTAATCCAACGAACAACTGTTGCAGCCACGTTGGGTTTACCTTTAGTAGTGGAAGTCTTTAAGTTGAAATTGAGTATTTTGGAGTATAATGTTAGAAATAATTGAAACTTGCTCAAAACTTAGCTTTAGCCTGAACCTAAGCTAAATTTTTAATAAAATATCATAAAATAAATATGAAAATCTTCAAAATAGAGAAAAAATGTTGCAACACGCCTGTTCAAAACTCACAACAGAAAGTCTGTAACTCGGGTTTTGTTTTAATTTATAAAACAAATTTGATTCTATATAATATCTAAATATGAAATTAAAATATTTACTAAAGACGAAAACAGCAGGGTAGTAAAGTAACCACTCGTTTTTCGAGAAAATATCACGTGTAAAAAAACACCTGACGCAACTTAATAATAATTGGTTACATCATCCCTGCCAACTTTTTTTATTAATTTTATTCTCGCGCGTTTATTCTTCTTTTCTTCTTGGCGGCGAGCGGTTACGCCCTTAATTTCAGCCTGAAGGATTTTAACTATAATAGTGTATTTTATATTTATTTTTGTCACTTTATAGTTCTATACTTATTTTTGTTGTGTTTATAATTTTTTTGTATTTTAGATCTTACTGATGATGAAAGCTGTAGTTTGTCGAAACATTTACTATGAATTCAATAAAGGCATTATCTTTCATTTTTATTTAGAATCTAAACGTATTTACTTCTAGCTTTCGTGGTGATGATGTCCAAAAAAGAGTCGATCTCTTTCATGGTTGGGAATATGCCGGAAATCTTGTATTTGGCCACGATGCTGAACTCGTTGCGGTGGGTGTTCTGTATGATCCGGTCGATGCCGCGGGCGAAATATTCGCACTTTCGTCGCTCGTTGTCGTCACCCCAGAATAGGGCGAATCTGCTCCAGGAAAAATAGTGCATCAGCTCCAGGACTGCGTTGCCGAGTCTAAGTTTTTGTTAAAATGTGTTGAAATTTTTTTAAACAGAAGGTTTAAGTATAATTTCGTTAAAGTTAAGCATAATTCTAGCTTGTTTTTCCTTAACTAAAATTTTTCTAATCCATATAGTTTTTAGGCATATGGAACCGTGAAAACTTGGAGCCAACGATTTTAAGTCGCAAGAACCTAAGCTTTATTTTTATAACTTAAACCTAAGCCAACTGTTTACTTAAAGCAATAAGTTTCTATTTTAGTGGCTCCAAAAATTTACAAAAATAATCACGATTGTCAAAACCATTCTATTTGGACGAAAGATCTTTAGTGTTAAATATCTTCAAAGATTTAAGAGCCAATTAGCACTTAGGAAAAAATAGAGATCTCGTATCTATTGAAGATCATATTTTTGCAAACGCTAATTGGATAAAACAGCTCCTCCCACAACCATTTCCACATAGGAAAACATATTTGACGTGATCACGAAAAAAAATATGACAAATATATGACATTTTGAGAGTCCTTAAAATCATTAAATAAGATTAAAAATATTTATTTATTCATAGTCCACTTTTGCTATGTAAGACGATTATTAATAACTTGTAAAAAGTATTACAGTCGCTTTCACTTTTATGCTTAGGCTTAAAAAAAAAGCAAAATTAATCGAAATGACATCTTACAATTAACAATAAAACTAAATTTGGATGTTTTTTACAATTAAACTAACAATAAATATCTTATTTATTAATAAATGTAAGATGACTTTTCAACTATGGGGTTAAAACTTTAAATAGACACCCAAAAAACTAGCATATTACTATAATTTGCAAATCTGAAACATTATTTTTAACAACTAACATTGTTAGATGTGTTGGAAAAATAAAAACATTATAAAATTTATGGCAGTATTTCATGCAGTTATAAAGTTTCTAACGCTGTAAATTATAGGTCTTGCATTGAAGCTGTTAAACATACAGTATAGAATATGCTACTTGGCCGACTATGCGAAAACTAAAATTTTCCTTTTAAAATTTTAATATGCATAATATCCCAATCGTTAAGTTGATTTAATAAAGCAAATGAATACGATAATTTGCATATGCATACTAAACATATGCAAGTATTAATGTCGATTTCACATAGTTGACCAGGTATAATATTATTTAACTTTATGTTTATTACAAAGATTTAAGGCGAAATGCCTAAATTACAGGAAAATACGATTGTAGTGTTTAGTAGCACTTCATAGGTAAAAAATTTCAGCTAAAGTTTAGCCAGTTAATTTACTATTGTTAACATACTGCTTGGTAATTTTATGCAACTAATTTACTAGTAGTAAATTTGCTTAATAGCATTATTTTAATTTCAGTACTTCGATACTGCGCCAACAAAATACATAATATGATAACAATTTATCGCTTTATCTAAATTCACTATTTTCACAAAACTCAATTATTAAATGTGGCTCCACTTTCCTCTTTACAAAACTCTGCACTTAAAAATTACAAATTTGGACTTTGAGAAAATAGTGGATTTTTGTGCAATCGTGTATTTTGTTACAAAATCCGTGCTTTTCATAAAACTTTTGGATCCGGTCCAAAACGGACTGGGTCCACTTTTTACGAAGACCGGTCTGCGTGAAAAGTGATCCCAGTCTGTTTTGATCATCGTACTATTTATTTCAAGTACATCGATTTTCTACTATGCACACTTAATTAAATTTGAGTAAAACTATTAAAAAACTAAATAATTTTTTTATTATTACAATTCTACGTTGAAATTAGAATATTAGTTGCAAGATTTATTAAGTTTTAATTCATTAGGATTTAAAATTTAAAAATAATGTGAACAATTCTCTGACAAACGAAACAGCTGATTTGGACGTGTGCATTGCATTTGCAATAACGGACTGGGACCGGTTTTTACGCAGACCAGTCTGCGTAAAAAGTGGACCGCTTTGGACCGGTCCAAAAGTTTAATGAATAGCACGGAATGTTCGGCTAACTTTTCCGAAGAGGACACGGTCCGACTGAATGTGGGAAATCTGATGGGGTCCGTTAGAGTCGGATCGGTCGCCGCCCAGCTGATAAGCGGTTTGTTCAGATGCTTCGCCAGTATGCTCGCCGTTTTAGCTCCTAAAGAAGGTATAAAGCGTACGCGTTAGAAATGGCCTCAGGCATAAAAAGCATTTCATAAAAAAACATAAAGTTTCATTACTGGATTTAGAGTCGATGGAGCCGAGAAAACTTGGAGCCAAAAGTACTTGGAGCCGGGTATAAAAATGGCTTAAACGTTTACCTTAGCCTAAGCAAAGCCTTAGTTTAACCCCACACCAACTTTTGGTTTTTTGTTCGTGGCTCCAAGTTCCCAAAAAAATCCAATGGCTCAAAGATTCCTGCCAGTGGCTCTAAACACCCCGTGCCCATTAATGATATACCTTTGGCACTTTGCCTTTAGCCAAGGAGTCCCATGAGCCAATATTTTAATTCTGGTATATTGGATCACATATGAATAAAACATTTTGGAGTTCTGATATAGTATTTGGAACGGTATTTTAAGTATTTGAATATATAGTACATAAAATAATAAAACTATAAAAAAATTGTGCAGCTCAGCCTTAGTAAATAGCTTTCCAATAGGCAGAATATCTTAAAATAAAAAGCAGCAAATGTACCGTGCTATTCATAAAACTTTTGAACTCAGGTCCAAAGCGGACTGGGTCCGCTTTTACGCAGACCGGTCTGCGTAAAAAGTGGTCCAAGTTCGTTTTGATCATCGTGGTAATCATCGCGAGTAGGCCTACACCGTTTTTACTACGCACATTTAATTAAATTTGCGTAAAACTATTAAAAAACTTAATGTTTCTTTATTACTACAATTCTACATTGAAATTTTAATATCAGTTGCAAGATTTTAAGTTTGAAATTTTAAATTTAAAAATAATGTGAAAAATTTTATCACAAACATAACAGCTGATTTGAATTGCATTGATTTGCATTGCAATTGCTATACACACGTCCAAAACGGACTGAAAACGATTGTTACGCCGAGCGGTGACCGTGAAAAGCGGACCCAGTCCGCTTTGGACTGTGTTCAAAAGTTTTTTTAATAGCACGGATAATTTTTTCTTTTCTTTTTTTGAAGATGGGAATTAGAGATTTTTTTAATTTCATTAAAGGTGAAATCATTCTCTTTGTTTATTTTCACATTTAATTTTTTGTCCCATTAATTAGATTTGACTGTATTTGTGTTTTACAAGAAACATTAACCCTACCGATTGAACACGGGGGTCCTATGATAACGTCAACTTTTTCCTGGAGGAACAACTCTACAGCAATCCCGGCTGCCCTAGCTTCGTCACAGTCCGGCCAGCGCCAAACCACTCTAAAATTTAGTTAAATTAAATTAAACTAAACAAAAAATCGCTTAATAATTTTTAGCTGATATTACTCTTGATATCATTTTGATTTAAACTATCAACTATTGTTAGTAACAAATTAATTAATGGACGGATAGTAACAAGCTTATGTCACTAAAACTATGAAGTTACTAATTTTTAAATTTGTTATTTTACTAAAGTCGGATAAATAAATTTTTTTGGAATTGTTTTATAGTTTTTTTCTTATAGGTGATACTTATCTAAGTCCTGTATTTTGATTTTTCCAAGGAAAGAATTGTCATAGAATTGGCTTGAAATAAAGTTAAACATCTAAAATTAAACTTTAAAACTACTGAGTACCCACTGAAAGCTCCAGAGTATTTCACTGCATATTAATAACTAAATATAATTTACGACCAGTCCATTTTATTCAAAATTCGATTTCTTCTTATTTTTTGCAGCGAATTAGCTTAAAAATTGGGTGAAACAGTGGAGCTCCTGAGCACCCTCAAAAATTCCAGAGCTCGCAGCTTCTGGGAATATACGATAATAACAAATTAATTCACGACAAATTTACTTGTTTTTTAAGAATTAACTTCAAAAAGGTGGAGCTTCGGAGCTACTGAGCACTCCAGTAGTTCCAGAGCCCAGAGCTTCAGGGAACATCACTAGGTTACACTAATAAAAAAATAACTCACGACCAGTCTACTTTGTCCAAAAGTCTGTCCCTTCTAATTTTCTCCAGGGCGATGGTGACAGCCCCGGCACTGGTACTGTAGCCGAACTTTGCCTTCAGGTACTCGTTGTCCTTGGGAAGCATTAGACCGATCTTGATCGGCAGCCGATCTTGAGCCACTCCTGAGGTGGACCGGACTGGCTCGGGACCGGAAAGTGGCGGTTGGGCGCCACAAAAAACGGACAGGCAGATGGACAGACAGAAAATAGCCGCAGTCACGCCGCGAAAAGAATTTCCCCGAAAAATTAAGTTCTTGGCCGATTTGGTAACGCGCGATGATGTCATACTTTAATTATTGGCCAGCGCGGAGAAATAATAGTTCGAGAATGGAGTATAGAGACAGAGTACGGGATACGAAACTTGTATTAATTTTATAAGTATGTGGATGATTTTGGTTGGAGGCTTGTAATTTGCATAAAATGACGTAGGAATCAAAAAATCAAAAAAAAAATTTGGAATTGAGAATATTTAACTAACAAAATCGTTGATTTAAACCACAATTATATAATTGAAAACCAGGTTTAGGATTTATACATCAATAAAGTTTTTGTATAAATTAACCGTTACTTTAATGAAATATGGTAATTTATAATTTTTTTTTTGATTCCACGTCATTTTATGCAAATTACAAGGGGGCCTCCAACCAAAATCATCCACATACTTATAAAATTAATTGCGGGTTTCGTGGCCCGGACGCTCGTCTCTAATACTCCATTCTCGAACTATTATTTTCTCCGCGCTTGCCAACAGTTAAAGTATGAGATTCACGGCGCCGTACGAAATGGGCCGAGGAGTTGGTTCCGGGGAAATTCTTTTTTCGCGGCGTGACTGAAAAAAAAATCTGTATGTGGAGAAAAAAAAAAGTTTTTTTGTCGCGGCCGCGCCGACCGCGAGTTTCCCCGGTCCCGAGCCCAGTCCGGCCAATCCCCACCTAGGGAGTGGGCTCCGGATCCGGGGGGGATCAAGATCGGGCTAACGCTTTTCCCAAGGACAACGAGTATCCTGAAGGTCAGCGTTACGGCGATTGCGCCAGTGCCAGAGCTGTCACCATCGGCCTGGAGAAAATTAGAGAGGGACAGACTTTTGGACAAAGTGGACTGGTCGTAAAAATTTATTTTATTAGTGTAGTCTAGGTGGTGTTCCCTGAAATTCAGGGATACTGGAACGACTGGGAGTGCTTAATAGCTCCGAAGCTGGGTTTTTTTTGAAGTTAATTCTTAAAAAAACAAGTAAAACTATCGTGATATTTGTTATTATGCCCGTATATTCCCAGAAGCTGCGAGCTATGGGGTTTTGAGGGGCTCAGGAGCTCCCAGCTGTTTTAGCCCGGCTGTTAAGCTAATTCGGCTGCCAAGAAGATAAGAAGAAATCGAATTTTGAAATGAAATGGACTGAAATTTTAAATTATATTTAGTTATTAAATATGCAGTGAAATACTCTGAATTTTTTTCAGTGGGTAGGGCAGTTGTTTTAAAGTTTAATTTTAGATGTTTAACTTTATTTTCAGAGCGAATTACTATGACAATTACTTTTTTCCTTGGAAAAATTGGAGTGCAGGACTTCAGATCGGTAGAGCCTATAAGAAAAAAAACTATAAAACAATTCCAAAAAAGTTTATTTATGGTATTTTCATTAAAATGACAAATTTAAAAATTATGTAACTTCATAGTTTTTTTAGTAGGGACGAGTTTGTTACTATACCACTCCATTAGTTAATTTGTGACTAAGACAATAGTTGATAGTTTTAAATCGTAAATGATATCGAGAGTAATATCAACTGAAAATTATTAAGCGATTTTTTGTTTAGTTTAATTTTAATTTAACTAAATTTTAGAGTGGTTGCGGCGCTTTCTGGCCTGTAGACAAACCTAAGGGCAGCCGGGTGACTGTAAGAGTTGCGCCTCCAGGAAGTTTAGGTTTGACGT